>JAQMCW010153786.1:0-12360 GCA_030068335.1 Chrysichthys cranchii | reverse complement strand
AAAAAAAAAAAAAAAAAAAAAAAAGAGAGAGATTTGAAGAAGGGCCCGAGAGGCAGATGGAGAAACAGAATGCGCATTGAGAGAGTAAGGCAGAGGCTGAGTCACGAGAGAGAGGCTTCATGTCCAACAAGGGAATCTTATTACCTCATCACCGCTCGGAAAGCAAGACGGGGTGTTTTTCCTCCGGCGTAGCTAACGCGCAGGACAGGAATATTCTGGTTATTTTGAGATCTGCTGTGCTGGGCTACAAACACAGAGATTATCTCGTGCTGCTGTGACTCGGTACGCTCGGAGACACAACTTGGGTTCCTCGTCCTTTTCCTCCACCCTGAAACAACTGGAAAAACAAAGGAGGAGAGGAAAAAAAGACCCTTTCCCACAGTCCTGCCCTGTTTAGTTTTAAGGGAGAATAGATATCGTTGTGCTGGGATTGGAGGTTCGGCGGAGAAGCGGGACATTGTTCAGTACCGTACAGTGCGGTCATTCAATCAACTGCCATTGCGAATTCATCAAGGACCTGGATGCGAGTCGCATGGTAAACTTCTCCAAAAAGTAAAATAATAATAATAATAATAATAATTTAGTAGATAGCCTGCTACGATTAGGCGACAGGACAGCTCGGGAGACTCCGTGTCTGCAGTGTCACAGCTGACAAAAAATAAATAAATAAATAAAAATCTTTTTTGGCAAGCATGCTGTTTCCTGACAGCTTTTCACTGTTGCGTATCCTTTACGAACCTTTATAACATGCAGTGCAACCAAACACAAAACATCTTTCTCCGACACGTCTTAGCATTCTGTTTCCGAGCTGCTTATCATGTGGATAAAGCCACAGCTTCACTAAGACTATAAACTGATTTCCTTGATCACATTTCGCGTCCCCGGCTACTCGCGGATTTTTATTTAGAATATGTATGATTTTTTTTGCGGATTTCCCCGGTATTTCACGGCACCCGCAAAACTTCAAGCAAGTTGTTTTGATGGATTTTTCGACGGCGGAATTCGTCAAACAGCTGTTTCTTGATTCGGTTGCATATGTCGGTACAGTACCCTCCATCTGTTGTTTATGACAACTGTAGTGGTTCTGAAAGTGGTTCAGTCTGTAGCACATGGTTGTTACAGTATTATAGAGTATAACAAAAAGCCGAGGCTAGGCTAGTGTACTACATACATACAGTACCTAAAATATAAGTCCAGGCTACATAAGTATAGTATACAGCACATTATGGTACTGGCTATAAATGTGATGCTTCTATGAATTCCACACAAAAATTCACCTTGCTATATGCTCACAAATGTTTTCTTTGTGTGTTTATTTTGCCTAGAATGCGTTTAGGAATGTGGAGGATCGTTTATGGCTTAAACTATATAAAAAAAAACGTAAAAAAACAAACAAACAAACAAACAAAAAAAAAAAAACATTTGGGGATGGCGTCCGTGTCTCGCGGATTTTCCCCTTTTGCAAGAAGGATTACTGCACAGACAGCGCACTGTGTTGTTCATCAGAGAGTGACCATCATACAAGAGTGAAATACTGTAAGTGTCTCCGCTCCTGTTCGTCACAGGCGTCCATGTGCAGGTTGCATCATTTTATTTCGATTTCACAACGATTTTAATCTTAGTGACAACTTAAAGCACTCCCGACCTCGTTAACAGCTAATTAGAAAACAAAAACCGGTCAGCGACTGTGGCCACGCCCCCTCAAAGCCACAGGCAACGCCATCATCAGTTGGTGATGGTTAGGGGGGACGAGAACACAACGGGATTTCACACACAATCCCACAAGCTTGGCTGCCATACAGACATCAGTCACACATTACACATTTCTTTTACCCACAAAAGTAAAAAGTAAGCATGCAACAGCAGGTAAAACAAACAAACAAATAAATAAGCCTTGGGGCACATTCAGTCAGTTTTGCGCGCGCCTCATACCTAGCGTACAAAGTTCAGAAACATCAGTTTCATACTTCCTGGTGTATATTTAAAAAAAACAACAATAATTATAATAATAAATGAAAAAGAAAAAAAAAAAAAAAAAAAAAAACACCCTCCCAGAGATGCAAGATTCAATAAACAATAAAACCTGGATATTTTAATAAACCGTGAGAAAATATTAAAATACTGTAGATATGATGCATTTATATAATCGGTGATGTGAAATTTGGTTATTAATTCTTTACAATCTTTTACATTTCTTATGTCCTTTCAGAAACCAACACTTACAGACATCATGACGGAGCGAGACGACACGATTAGACCTCTCTTTTTAAAGCGTAAACTATTTAAAAATTAAAAGTAAAATTAACAATTACAAATTAAAAATTACATTTTTTTTTAAACTTAAACTTTCAAATATTTTTTAAATTAACGGGATTTCTCTTTTCTTTTAATTGTGTTTTTTTTTTGCAACTTATTTTTCTTTACAAATAAGATTTGATTATAAAAAAAACACAGGAATATACAGTTCTATAGACATGCCATAAAATATCAAATAAGGGGTTTTTTTTCTTTTTAAAATACAACACTACATCACACCTACTGATACAAATCACTTTTTTGTCATATCCCCCAAAGCCCATAGTGAATTCTTAAAATGATCTCTCTGAACCACAGAACGAGCATCTCCAACCCAAACTAGGTTTGTATTTCATGAAGGAAATACTAATGCTTACGGGGAGTGAGCAGTCTAAATAGATAGATAGATAGATGGATAAAAAAAGAGAGGAAGAGAAGTTAGATATTATCCTAGATAAAATCAACAGACAGGCAAAGCACTAAAAAATGAACGGAAGCCAACAGAAGGAAAAACGAGGGATGAAAAATAACAGAAATCAGTAGTGGCGGAGGTATGAAAAGAGGCGCGGTGCTTTTTTTTTTATTGCGATAATCTTTCGCAATATTGCAATTCTGTGTTGAATTCGTAGAAACGTCATTTATAGCGAGCGTTGTAATGTGCTCTATACTATACTAGCGTAGCCTGGACTTATATTTTCAGTACTGTATGTACGTAGTACATTAGCCTAGCCTAGGATTTTTTCTATACTGTATAATACTGTAATTAACACCCACTTGCTACAGACTGGATTTCACAACCACTACAGTCATCATAAACAGATGGTACTGTACCGATATAAGCAATCGAATCAAGAAACAGCTATTTGACGAATTCCACAGTTGTAAAATCCTTAAAAATAATTCACTAGAGGTTTTGCGGATGCCGCGAAATACCAAGGAAATCTGCAAAAAAAAAAAAAACCCAGATATAGTCTAAATAAATATTTAGATGCCACGAATAGCCGGTGACGTGAAATATGAACTGCGATGTAGTGGGGGGGATTACTGCATTTCGAAAGCTGACTACATGGGAGCTGATTAAATAACAGATGAAATGAACAGATAGAGAGATATAAATAAATAAATAGACAGATCGATCGATCGATCGATAGATAGATAAATAAATAAAATGTGGGTGGAATATGAAAATAGAAATACAAGGTCTGCGCACCCCAGTTTGAACAGAGATTCCACATTAAGAGCTGAATTAACTGCAGAAAATCACTTCAACGAAATAAAGATGACAGGAAGAAACCTGGGGAGGACGACAAAGTGTTTGCCAACTCTGTGAGAAAAGAGGACGGGCATTTATGTATTCCACATACACTGACTCCTGGCAAAACCAGGAATTTGGGAATATACAGAAATCGTCTTTTGCCACAAAAAAAAAAAAAGAACGAACGAACGAACGAGAGCGAGAACGAGGGCCACTTTTTATATTTGTATACAGAATAAACGTTATTTGCCCCAAGGGCAAAACAGCATTATAGCAAACACATTTGAATAATTTTTGGGACATGTAAAACAAGTGTAATTTGTGTTATTGTGTGTTCCACATGACCGTGAGACGAATGCAAGATCGAGTAAGAGAACGTGTGAGAAACTAACATTTGGCTCTCGAGCGCTCGCCGAACACCTCCACTAATCTGGGATTAGTTTTATTCACCCTGATGTTATCGGATACCTGACAAGCCACCGTCCAATCCGCTGTGCGTGGATTTTTTTTGTCTCAACCACAAAAAAAGTTTCAGAAAAGAAACGAAAACACCCAAAGACAAAAGTGAACCTGAGTGAGATGACAACGGTCGGGATTATGATTTAAAAGGGAAAAAAAGGCTAGTAACTTATCAGTATCTCTCTTATTACATGAAATAAAGAAATAAATCCAACTCTGACTAAACAGAAACACAAAATATGTAAAAAAAAAAAAAAAAAAGTATGATACCATGAAAAAAAATGTAAGTAATAAAAAAAACCACTAAACAGCGACACACGGCAAGTCCTCCACTGCACCGGTCTGTTCATCCCGAGATGCAAAACACACTGCACCTTTTTTGCATGCAGTTAACACGTTTCGGGTTCTCCCACTCAGATCCAGACGCTGGAACGCTTCTGGTAGTGTGTAGACTAAGCAGTCACATGACCAAGGCGTGTTACACACATCTACAAGGTGTCGGTTCAGAAAGGTGCGCTTCCACAGAGTGTTTTCCCGCAGACGGACAGACGAGGAAGGCCCGGGGTGATTGGCGTGAAAGCGCCTAATCGTTAGCGGATCTTTCATCGTTCCCTGAACAAATGGATCGGTCACATCACACCGGCGCTCCCGTCGCCTCGCAAGACTCGTGTTCGGATTCAGAAGTCCATCTAGAGAAAGTAACTGCTTCCGGATGCGTCCTTTCACCCCCGACTGTGAATCCACCTTTCCGCCAGGTGAATCGTTTTCACGTTCGATCTGCTTGCTACGCTGCGAGATAAACAGAGAAGCATCATTTTCGATGCTAACGCCCAACAGGAAGGAAAGACACCATGTATTCTAGTGATTTCAAAACGCACCGGACGGGGTTCGTTCCCAGTTTTTCCCACCAATAAATGAAGGAGATTTACGCAAACATTTTTAGCCATTTTTTTCGCCTGTCAGAAGTCATTTAATTACACGGAGAGAAAAACCGCCCCGAAATACAGGCAAACCAAAGTTCACTCCGATTCCAACTCAGCGACCGGACAAATAAGCGTAAACGCACCTAATGAGCCTGGATCTTCACCGAACCATTTCCCTGATCAGCACCGTTCTTTTCTTTTACAGACGCACCAAGCAAGATGATGTTCTCTTATCCGACTCTTTTTTTTTTTTTTTTAATTAATTTAATTTTTTTTAAAGTCTGGCCTGCCGATTCCAATTTGCACACTTACCGTCCTCTTCGCTCACTGCTAACGAAGGGCGTGTTTGCGCGCGCATGTGAAAATATGACCAGTACAGAATCAAAAAGGTAACGCAGCGATTCCTGTAATCGCCCGTTTGATCATGCTGGTTATTATCTGCATGTTCGGAGATGTGACTGATTGCGGTGGATGCATTTTTCAGCAGTTTACAGCACGGGCATTATTTTAAAAGAAAAAAGAAGGACAGTGAAATCAAGAGCCAATATAACTACAAGGATACACAGTTTACCGCAACAGGCCTGATGCCACATTTCTGAACTCTTTAATCATTAAAAAGCAGTACTTCTTCTTCCTCCTCCTTCTCATCATCAGGTGTGCTTGGCATACGAGTACTGCAAAAATTAAAAAGCATCATTAACAGGTCTTTCTTTACACGCTACCATTTTCAGTGATCACCAGATCGAGCTGAAACTGAACTAATCATCTAGAACCACTCACTACACCTAGCTACGGTCAGCTTGCCAACATCGGGCGTTTCGTGCTTCATGATGATTCCACATCGCTGTTTCTCTCAGGCTGATTACCTCGAGCTATCCGGGAAAACCTTATCCGTCACGATTCCCGCGACTCCGCGTTAACTCGCACCAAAATTTGGCCTGCGAGTCCTTGGATGCACTCCTTTCCAACACGAGGATGTTGGACACGCTCGAGCTGGAGCGTGATTCAAAATTTCCCGCCAATTCAAAACAGAGTTCGGGCTGCAAGATATCATTACAGGACATCGCCGTGCTTTATGGGACATGTTGTTCCCCCTCTGACTCAATTTACTGGGAAGCTTTAAAACATAGTAATCATGAGAACAGGTCCGGAACGATGCGTCACTAATTAATAAACTTATATTTCTTTAACAGGATTTCGTAAGAACTACGAACATCAGAAACACACACGAGGGGCCTTTACTGAAGGTTAACTTGCTGGTAAAGACACTTCAAGGTGCGATTTGGTTACTCCTAACTAGTACAAATGACCTGGAAGACATGTAGAATATAATTTTAAGAGACATAAAAACCCACAATACTCACAAAATAATCATAGTGACATCCGTGCTGGTCGGTGTTACCTTCTGGTTCTCTCTTTTAGTTATGCTGTCACAGCTAGTCTTGCTGGAGTTCTTGCTTGCACTCAGAACTCTGTATACGTTGCCTTTAATCATCATGTGACAATGCTTATACCTAACCTGTTTCTCTCTCTCTCTCTCCCTCTGTTGAGCTGCACATGCTATGCTGTTCCTGAGAGATCAGTGAGTGTTGTCCTGCTCCTGGTTTGGAGTCATCATCTGAAATGTACTTGCTACTGTTGGGGATGGCCCATGTAGAGTGCCTCGGTGTACATCCCGGCGCTGTGGGGATGGCGTTGACCTGCTGCTAGCATGGGCGGTTCTGCTGCGGTGGCCCGAGACTTGGATTGCCGCGGATTGTCTTGCGTTTGAGGCTCCGTTGGTGATCGGTTGAAACAGAGCAGACTATTCTTAAAGTACAGTGAAACTGATGCTACAGAACTGAACTTTTCAACCATATAACACAGGGATGTAGATGTGGGTTGTTACAATGGCACTAGCTGGTGTCACCCAAATGAAGAAGGGTTCCCTTTTGAGGTTTCTTCCTCTTGTCGCCTCAGGGAGTTTTTCCTTGCCACCGTCGCCACAGGCTGATATATACATACATACATACATACACACGCACACGCACACACTTGTAGATATGTTTATAGATTAGTAAGCTTTTAATTGGACATTATATATTGTGAAGCTGCTTTGTGACAATGTCCGTTATTAAAAGCGCTATATAAATAAAAATTGAATCCGTCCGTTTGCATGCTTTCCCATACCTCCCACCCCTCCGGTAACTTCCAGGCTTGGCCGCTTACCGACAAGGAACTCGTTCTATGTGCAGTTTTACACATGGTAATGTTTAATATTCCACAACTGCCCCAGGAGCATTAACACAACACAAACATACAGCCAAAAAAATAAATAAATAAAATAAAATAAAATAAATAAATAAATAATAAAAATAAAAAAAATAAAAAAAAATTTTTAAAAAAGGATTGGAAATAATAAAAAAAAAAAACATAACCTGCAATCAACACAGAAATCAGAGCAAACTTTCTTCTTTTTTTTTTTTTTGCTGCTCCCGTCAATCAAAAACCACTGGCGATGAACCCTGATGACTGACGTATGGATTATTTGCTCCACTCAGCTCAACGTCTGCTACTTTATCGTGCAGGCACAAGCGACTCGACGTGTGTTGGCTCCAACAGTCAGCGTGGGTATGTGTACATACCACAGGAAGCTCGTTACAAACCTCTCCTTATGCGATTAAATTAGTGACGCATCCCTATAGATACTAGTTTATCAGGCGGCTGTCTGATACCATGCTCGTTTACTTGTAGTTGTTTTTTTAAATAAGTGTTCTGGCCGTAACAAATAACGCCAAAGTGAAACAGATTACAAGCAGTATTTTGTGATAAATATCAAGAGGAGGAAACACAGCACCTTTATATGTTACGTGTAACCTGGGAGGGGACAAAAAACAAAACAAAACAAAAACCAAACAAAAAAACCAACACGTAACTAATATTAAGCAATAATCTCAGAACTACACCAAGAACACCGTTTTGATCCTGGCCAGTTTCCACTACATCATTAGGATGCAAGCTAAAGGGCTCAGGGGAAAGCGCTATCTACCCTCTTCCACATACACCACCTAGAGACACCCATGATTGGCTAGTGTCCATGTGATTGACAGCACAGGAAGAGCACGTTACCCCTCCCACACAGACAGCATGGTGATTTCGCCTTCTGTCGCTCCGGGTTATGGATAGCTAGAGCATTAGTGGGATTCAAACTTGTGATTTTCAAAGAGGGCAAACACTTTGGGTCACACTACTTCAACAATCAGGTGCTATTGGTTATGACCGACAATCAATTTGAACACAAAGCAAGCAACAAAATGTTCTGTAACAGCTGTACAGGAGCGATATGTGGACTGAAACGAAACCCGTTCTCCTCTAACCCTTCTCCAGACAAAGTAACTAGCTTTATAACTAAAGTTCACACCACAGCGCAATACTCAAATCGGACTGTTATTTTTCCCCCCACTTTATTTAAAAAAAAAAAAAAAAAAACCCCGCTCGGAAAGTAGTTCCGGCTGCAAACATGATTGATTGGTTAATATCAGCGCGCTCATGCTGCATTATATTTGTCCTCAGAAGTCGGGATATCCGAGTTCCAAGTCAGAAACTTCAACTGGAACACCCCCCCCCAAGTTGGATTTCCGACTTGGAAACTCAGGAGGAGATCCTCACCAACTCAGAGTTAAAAATCCAAAATGGCTTCCCCGTGCCTGAACAGTACACACAGGCTGTAGTTTTACACTGTTTATTAAATTTCTGTCCGTTTGTACATTATTTAATCGGTCATCTACTCAGCACTGTCCAAGTTTCATCTGTGCTCATACTGAAATGCTGTTTTGATACGCTAAATATCACGTAATGTTATTCTCATGTGCATGTCTCATTGCTAATTAATGGCTAACAGCTAACCAGTAGTGAGTGAACCTGGCTTCCCGCACCCTGTGAAATTTAAAGAAAAAGCTGGAAGTTGAAATTCCAGTTTAAAACTCGAACGTTATGTTCAATAGGGTGAGATAAGCTTACCGGAGACGCATTTTGATTAGAGCCAGCACAACAGCAATTTTCCTGAAGGTGTCCATATTGGTTTTCCAAATATTTTGTACACATGGAACGCGGTCAAGTTAAGTACAGCGTCATTCCCGGCTCTGAAATCCCATTTCTGAGGCAAATCCAGCACAGCATCATTGGAATATAATCATCATCATTTCTATAGTAACAGCTCGTACACAATGCTTCACATAACCTAAGAGTAATTATGGATTTAAAGGTTTTTAAAGTCCGTTTTAGTCGTATACAGTGGACCCTCGGCTCGCCAATGCATTGGAAGGCAAACAAATCGACGTACGAACTAAATTCCCAAACAGGATTTTGTACCGACCAATGAACAAAGCCTAGACTGACGTTCTGATGTACACATACAGCCAACCCAAACTTTGTGCCACAAACATTCAGTTCCGATCGAGTGCTCGTGGTGTGAACGTGTTCACAGCATTTTTCCGTTGTGTTTCTCTGTATTTTTGCTCTATAAGACTTCATCAAGGGTCCCAAGAAAGTGGAAATAGTAGTGAGAGTAAGAAGCCTAAGCGTATAACAGTTCAAGTAAAAAAAAGAAATAGTCGCAAAAAATGAGAACTGCCACAATATCCCTCCACCACCGTCCACCTACGCCAGAACTACGTATCCACCGCAAAAGTAACGTGCATTAAAATCATCTCTTTATTTCATTTAGTTTTAATTTTATTCCATGTTTTATTGCCACACATAAACCCATAATACACTTTTAAAACATGTTTTGAGCGCTAAAACACACTGATTGTATTTACATACATCCCATAATATCAGTGGGGAAAAATTGATTCGGGTTGCGAACAAATCGGTTCATGAACAGAGTCTCAGGACAAATTAAGTTCGTGAGCTGAGGGTCCACTGTATTTCTCCGTGGTGAAGGTGTAGGAGATATTCATTTAATAATTATGGGCATCTCAGTTGTAAACTCTTTGCATAGGGAAGTCGGTGGGACGGAGCAGTTTACGTTTTCAGGTTTCTTGGGAAACTGACAATGCAGTTTTTTGAAAAGTGAGAGAGAGACCAAGCGGGATAGAGAGAGAGACAGATAGAGAACTTGGCGAGAACAGGAACTAACCTGCCTCTCGGTCATTTCACAAAATTAAACCCAACTGCAAACTGTTAAAATGTGTACACATTGTAACGAGCGGCAAATCCTTACAGTATACGCCGAGTAACACACTCCAGACTGAGCAGTCCTACGTGAATAACGCACTCCGCCCACGCACTGTGCCGTATCACACCCCAGAGTGCGTTATTTCCATATAACAGCGCTGTTTATCGTGCGTTATTCCTTCCTTATTTAAAATCAACTCTCTGACGTTATAAACAACAGGCTTTACGGTGTGCGCTTTTCATTATGTAAGCCGGAGGAATCAAATGGAGGTCAATAAGGCGTTCTCGCTCGGCACTACATAGGTTTCTCCGTGCGCTATACGGCGTCGAATAAAAACCTGTCTGGAAACTTCCCCTCGATGCGTCCGTAAGTTCATATTTAGCAGTGAACGTGAGTACGATCTGCACAGTGCGGTCCTGAATATGCGACGCTCATGTGGGTCACGAGTTCAGTGTGGCACCAGCTCCTTCAACCACCTGCGAGGAAGGCGAGGGGAAGAAAAGAAAATCCTACACAAGTGTCTGCACTTGGGGTTCAGGAAGCTGCAGATTGTGTAACAGTCGTACAGACACCGCTGTCGGCTCTGTACCTGCTTTTGCTCGGGCGTATTCTCGTTTCTGTTAAAATGGAAAAACAGGACGATAGACGAACCTGGTCTGGAAGGCAAAGGGGGGGGGTTGGCGACCCCAACTAGTTTAGCTGCGCGGTGACATGAGAACGTTTCTTATGAGATGAGGAAGACTAGCCTATCGCTTCATCTCAACGTTAGAACAGGAACCGATCATCCAGGTAACACTTGAAGGCTCCCATCCAATCAGGCGCTAGAGATAATTTAAAGTTCATCATTTTTAATTCCAAGTACAAAAAATTTTTATATATATATACATATATATATATATATATATATATATATATAAAAATACATTTAAAAAAAGGGGGGGGAACTTCTGATCAGAACTGAATGTCGAACTGTCTCGTAGGAATCAACCGAGAAACTGCAAATATGGAAATATTTATTAATATTTAGCACACTGGGATGGAAACTGGGAAAATCATCCTTTTTTCTCCCTTTAAAAATAAATATTTACAAGCTGCAAACTTGTATCTAAGTTGGACAAAACTTTGCTTACAGTGGAACCCCCCTCCGCCCACGTTACCATCTAATGTCATACTCTACGTCCTTCAACTCTCAGGATGCCCCTTTATCAACCAGCCCCTTCGTTAGGTCACTTTAAATCTATAGACACACTCTCTAATTTAGTGCGACGACGACCTGAAGGTATTCCAATAAATCTGCAGGTGTAGATTCACCAAACTTATTTTTTTTCCCCCTTTTAATTTTCAACACGATCAAGGTTGATATTTGACACCTGGTATCATTCCAACGCAAACCTATTTCCTGTCACAGCGCGCACGTTCTGGTAACCGTTTTTCTCTGTAGCTAATGCTGGCGGATTTGGTTTTCCCGACATCACAGAACGTTTGATCGTTATTTGTTGCACGTTAAACGTTTAAATAACGACAAATGCGACTAGTGTTTCGTCGTGATTAGATCTTTGATGGTGTATTAAATATCCGTAACCCAGTTAAACCATGTGTTCTTGTTGATAAACAGTCCTAAGACACACTTATGGTAAAGTGCATAACCGGCTTAATCCAGCACTCGATGCTGTGCTTAACCTACAGAGAAATTTTGTCCAAAAAACCCCAAAACACAACTGTACATTAATAACGTTATGAACAGTACAGATTACAAGCTCAAATTCTGTCTCTCTATGAGAACATGACGCGGTCTTTGTGCTGTTAAGCAAGTTTTTACATTACAGCAGCACGGATCTGGCACTGCCAGAAAATTGCGTACGCTTCAAACACTACGCATGCGTTTCATTTTCTAATCGGACTCCAGGACTTTTCCGACTTCTGCCAGCTTCCAAAGCCTGTCAGCGACGGCTGTGTGTAAAGGACCGTACGAAGAGGAAGAGACTCTCAGTGACGCGATGACCAGACACCATGAAACATTAGTGAAATTGTAACGATGACAGGCAAAGTAACTGCTGGCGACTGGAAGCGGGCGGGTACCGAGTTGCACAAACCTCGACTTCGAGGTGACTACCGATGGATCCTGGTAACTTGTTCGTTCGTCTTCTGCCGCTTAATCCTGGTCAGGGTCGCGGGGGGAAGCTGGCGCCAATACCAGCTGACATCGGGCGAGAGGCGGGACACACCCTGGGCAGGTCGCCAATCCACCGCAGGGCAACACACAGAGACAG
>JAQMCW010153654.1:0-12378 GCA_030068335.1 Chrysichthys cranchii | reverse complement strand
CTTCTGCATTCCTATCCTGGATACCAAACCTGCCCATCACTTCCTCATCACCTCTGTTGTCTGCACCAACATGTCCATTGAAGTCTGCCCCACTTACCACTCTCTCACTCCTGGGGATTCTCTGCATCACTTCATCTAACTCACTCCAGAAATTCTCATCAGGTTCTTATTACCACACATGAAGAGAGGATTTGGACCATTTGCTGTACCCATCTGAGGTCTGTGATGTGCATTTTTGCTATAACATGATGGATTATGAGTTAATGATCCAGGGCAACGTCACTGATAAATTCATTGAACTGCTCATGCATTGTACACAACAGGTCTTTCAACATCATGGTATTATGACCCACTGTGTAATTGTCACTCTTTGTCCACAGGCCCAATTGATGCCCTGGAGAACTTTGCAAGTTTCCAAAATAAAAAGTTTAGTGCCCACAAATTCCATTTGTTCTTATAACTGATGTTTTATGGTCCCCAGCAAATGCCAAACTATCTCTTATTTACTGTACGAGTCAGGCCCTAAACAGTACCCATGCTTTCCATCACCACTACTGAAGAATCATTTATGATAAGAAATATAATGTCACTACATGATGCAGAAAAGCTAGCTTATGTTTTTGGCACCTCTAGGTTGGATTATTGTAATGACGTTAGTCTGGCTGGTGTTCAGTTTTAACATGCTTCTGCTCAGAGATGGCTACACACCCAACGTCACTCATTCTCCTGCACCCATGGTTACACCCCCAGACTACATTTCCCAGGATCACGCACATGGCATGGACATTTCAGAATGCAGTGATTCAGAATCTGATTTGGACAGAGACTCCATTTCCCAGGAGGCCATAAAGGTAGACAACATGACCGATCTACCTAGGTCTGAATCACCAGAGTTCTGATTGGGCATAGGTACACACAGTAATCACTACACCGCCACTCTAGGAAGTTTATAGACTCTTTGAAATACTCACTCCTTGCAAAGCAATAGTTGACTTGCATTTTGCCAATCTCTAGGAGTCTCTAGATCAGTGTTTCCCAGCCTTTTTTTGAGCCACGGCACATATTTTACTTTAAAATGGAGCAAAAAGTATCTGTAATAGGTCGATACACAGATTGATTAGCCGTCTTCTTCCATCGAGTGGAAGAGTATTTAATTGTTCTGCCTGTCATTGTCACGTCGATGAAAGAACACAAATTATTTACAGTAAATAAATAGTCATTTTCAGACCAATTAGGAGAAATTTAGGATAATCATCCATGGTACACCTGATGATCTCTCGGGTCACACTAATGTGCCATGGCACAGTGGTTGGGAATCACTGCTCTAGATGATATGCGCATGACCCGTTTCGTCCTTGGATTTCCGACCATTGTATTTTGCCTATGACATACCTCTTTGCCATTGTTACCATTAGTGGGTCGAACCCATAATCTCTTTTGACAATTCTGTGACCTTATTTCGTAGAGTTTTTAATTTGCACCTGAGGGGAGAGAGGTTTCCTCTTGCATTCTGTCTGTTAAATAGGATAATTGCCAAGTGGTTGAGTACGCCTTAGAATTTCGGATACTGGTGGCTGAGTGTGGATGGGATGAGCGGGCTCTAAAGGCAGAGTACTGACAGGGACTGAATTCAGACATTATTATTGAACTTGCATGCAGAGATGACACAGCATCCCTAGACTCCCTCATAGACCTCTTGATTTGACTGGATAACTTATTTCATGACTGCTGTTCAAGACTCAAGCCAGCAATCTTACCCTGAAATAAGCCACCTGCCACATCTGTACCCCTTCAGCATGTGTGTCTAAATTCTTTGGACAGAGAACACTGACACAGAGAACAGCTGTGCGTTTAACGTGGAGGAGCAGACCATGTCATCGCCAAGTTTCCTGAATGATCAACACATCAAGAGGCCAACAGTGGCCCAGGGGAACCAACAACATCCAAAGCTCCTGCGGTAAGTGCTGTTATTCTCTTCTCCTCCACCGTTCACTCTGCAAGTTCAGATATGCTGCTCATGTCGAACTTCTGTGCTCACAGCTCTGATTGATTCTGGTTCTGCAGGTTCATCTGATCACAACACTGCTCTCAAATTCAAGATTCCACGATGCCAACTCAATAACCCCATGGAAATCCTTACGATTGACCGAGGTCCCATCGGTAAAGGACTCATCTCTTAGAGCACTGAACCGATCCACCTCACTGTAGGCTCTTTGCCTTCCAAGAAGATCTGCTTGCTTGTCACCAACACACCTAACTACTCCCATCATCCTGGACGTACCCTGGCTTCAAAAGCATTACCCTCACATCTCCTGGACACATCACAGTATCAGCTAGGTAAACTAGGAATCACGTCTAGGTAAAAGGAAAGAAATGTGAATGTGAAGTGTGAATTCCATGTGTCCTAAATCGCATTCCTCGGTTACATCATACATGAAGAGGGTGTCACTATGGACACTGAAGGTCAAAATCTGTTTTTGATTGGCCAACCCCTTGCACCATAAAGGAACTACAATTTTTCCTAGAATTTGCAAACTTTTAATGGTGCTTCATCACAGGATTCACCACAGTGGCCGCTCCGAAGACATCACTTTTGAAAAATGGAGCAGAGAAACTAAAGTGGAATGATTCAGCACAGCACACATTTGAGAAACTAAAGAAAGTCTTTAGCACAGCCCCTATCCTGCACCATACTGACCCCGAGAGACAATTTATAGTTGATGGAGATGCCTCAGAATCTGGGGTAGGCAATGTCCTATTGCAACATTTTGGTGAGAAGTCCAAATTATTCCCAGTAGCTTTCTTCTCCAAGAAACTTACCACTGCTGAACATAACTATGATGTGGATAACCGTGAACTACTAGAAATAAAATTGCCTCTGGAAGAATAGAGACGCAGGCTGGAGGGTGCCTTTCCAAGTACCACAAAAATCTAGATTATTTGCGTTCTGCTAACTGGTTAAATCCCGACAGGCATGAAGCGCACTGTTCTTCATGCAATTTGATTTTACTATCTGCAATATCCCTGGCACTAAGAGCTCCAAAGCTAACGCATTGTCCTATTTGTATACAGAAAAGGAACTTGTGCACCCACCGTAGACAATCCAACCACCAAAATGCATGGTCAATGCCATTACTTGGGATTTTGATAATGAACTGGCCAACACACTACCACATTATACACCTGAAGGATGTCCCCCCGAGAGTGGCAGGATTCCTCAGAATATATTTTGCAAATCATCCAGCAGATTGGACCAGGTTCCTACCCTGAGCGGAGTATGCTCAAAATTTTCTGCATCGCTCCGCAACCGAGCTAACATTTCAATATGTCCCAGGTTATCAGCCCCCATATTCCTGTGGAATTCCAGTCCCACCAAATCACCTGCAGTGCATGATTGGTTCTGGAGTAGTGAGTGGGTATGGGAACGCACTCGCCAGCACCTGGAACGAGTGGCCAGCAGCAATAAAAAGTTATCTGATCATCACAGGAGTGAAATACCTAGCATTGACCTAGTGATGGCATGTGGCCCTCCACATTCAACCTCCAACGGTTGCAAATCAACCCGGTCACTTATCGACCGGATCCATCTCTCCACAGCCACATTACCCACACCTACCACATTTCTCAAATGAAACCAGTCATAAAATGCCTGCCAAATGAACCGTCCCATCTGGCCACACCACCTGTCCTCTCCAGATCGATGGACAACCCGTCTCCAATCTCGTCAGCATGCAGGAAGACTCCATTAACACGCACTTGCATTTACACACGGACTCCTCGCACCCGCACCTTCTCTCATAGTCGCATACACGCCCAGTGTTACTCATGCTCCGACATCCACATATACACCCCCAGACTACATTTCCCAGGATCACACACAGACATCTCTACTGCCAAGCCTTATTCGCTGTCTTTTTGAAATGACTTATATGACTTGTTTTGTCCCTGGATTTCTGACAAGTCATTGTATTGATATACCAGTTTGCCATTGTTACTGCTCATCTGTTGGATTTTGCCTCTGGCTGTCCTTTGCCAGTCTGTTTGCCCAATCGTTTGACCATTGCCTGTTATTTGGATTTTGCCTTTGCCTCACATTTTGTATCGGTACATTTAGGTTATACCGCATCCGCACTCTCCCCAGTCTGTTTCCTGACAACACTCTAATGCATTGACTCAGTGGATGGTAGTGTTGTGTAAGTTACTAAAAAGGAATTATTTACTGTTGCTAGTTGTTTCTTTTAAAGGCAACTGAATTACTTTATCAATAACTGCATGGTAATTTGTTACTACGGAAAGTTACTTTTGTGTTACTTCGAAATGTTTACTTTTCTTATTAATGCATACATAGCAATATTATTTTAGTGTTGCTGTGACACTGCAGGGCAAGATTGGGAGCAACTCAGGAGGTAGATGTGCATGGGTGCATGAGTGTGTATGGGGCCTATAAATACAGTGGTGTATGATACATTAGATATCTGGTGTCTGTGAAAATCACAGTAATAAAATAACTTTTATTATATATACACACACACACACACACACACACACACACACACACACACACACACACGCCATTATTGATGCTCTTCTTCCTCAGGGTGGTGCCATAAAAACATTCAACATTAAATAAACATTACATACAAGCATTTTAGGTAAACCCCAACACCTAACCCAAAGACATTGTGACCAGGCTAGACAGAACGATGCCTGGGTTGCAGTGGGATTACACAGTGGACAGGGAAGCAGGGGAGAGGTGCAGCCTGAAGAGGGGAGGTCTTCAGTTTCTGCTTGAAGGTAGTCAGGAAGTCAGCAGTTCTGACCTCAATGGGGAGATCATTCCACCAACGAGGAGCCAGAACAGACAGCAGTCTTGAGCGGGCTAGTCAGGAGTGGAGAGGTGGAGGAACCAGGTGACCAGAAGCAGCAGGACAAAGGGATCTGGCTGGCAAGAAGGGTCAGACAAGTCCCTGGAGATATGCTGGACCTAACCCCTTAACTGCCTGGTATGCTAGCATCAATGTCTTGAATTTTATGTCAACTTCAATAGGTAGCCCATGAAGGTCACCAAGAAGAGGGGTAAGAAGGGAGGAATGGGGAAGGTTGTGGACCAGTCGGGCTGCAGCATTCTGGACGAGCTGCAGGGGTCTGATTGCAGATGCTGAAAGGCCAGCATTTAGAGAGTTGCAATAGTCCAAATGAGAGAGGATCATTGCTTGGACCAGAAGCTGAGTAGAGTAGGTGGTGAGGAAGGAGCGGATCCTCCAAATGTTGTAAAGGAGACATCTGCATGTTTAGGTGACAGCAGCGATGTTCACTGAAGAGGAGAGTCATTTGTCAAAGACCACAAATAGGTTCTTAGCACTGGTTGAGAGTGACAAGGAGATGTCCCCCATCGAGATGGCAAGGTCGAGGCATGGAGTGGATAAAGCAAACTTAGCCTGCTCTAGATGTACTTGGTAGGTCCTGTAGCCAATGACGAATGCAATCATCTGTGCACTCAAACACACTTCACTGTGATAAATACTATGAATATTCAGTTGTGTAAAATACAGTGAATTCTCACTCATCTTCTACCACTTAATCCTATTCAGCGTCACATGGGACGATGGAGCCAATCCCAGCTGACCTCGGGCAAGTGGTGGGGTACACCCTGGGCAAGTCACTAATCCACCACAGGGCCAACACACACAAAGACAGAGCACTGTGCATGTCTTTGGACCGTGGGAGAAAACCGGGGGACCCAGAAGAAACCCATGCGAACATGAGCCCAGGGCTTACTTGCTGTGAGGCAACAGTGCTAACCACCACACACAGTGCCACCTACAGTGAATTAATTATATATATATATATATATATATATAAAGTTGTGTAGAATACAATGAATTCTACACAACTGTTAAATAGGCTGAAGTGTACGTTTATGGACACACTCTGTGTATACTGTAGTGCACACGATGCAGATTTTATCCGTATCCATATGGACTGCCAGTGTACAGCCAAATTTTGTGTCGACGAACTTATATGCGCCTGACTACGCCTGTGCAAAACTGAGCATGCTGCAATATGCCCATGCGCCCAGTGTATGCACTGAGAGGCATCTACAACGGCAGAAAAGCAAGTTTACTCTGGAGAGACCCATGCAAATATCAGTGACTACATCGCATGAAGCCGTGTCTGTGGTACTTTGGCACATTAAATATTTTCATGATAAACAATTGTACATTTCAGTAATTGTAACTGCACCATTTCATTTGAGGTAATTAGTTACATTACTGCCAAAAGTAATGGAACGACAGTAAAAACTGGTAGCCACATTGGTGGTTGGCTTCCTTGTTTAGGTATATTTTCAAAATTAGTCTTACTGGAAATCCTACATTCGCTATGTATACAATGTTTACTTGCGATTTTTAGTGCTTAGCAGGATCATGTTGAGATGAACACTGACACAAACACATGGGCACACTCAAAGCTCTGTGCTGGTTCTTGGCTTCCTCGCACTCTCTGGTTATGGGGACTCCTGAAAGCACAAACGTAACCCACCTCGATAAACTGTCTGTAATCAGACATGCAAGATGTCACATTTTCTAATGGTTCCACCTGCCTCCTCACTGTCCACAGGGGATGTTCAACCACACAACTACTCCCATTTAGCCATACCGCCCAAATCAGGCCTAGGAGCCATCCGGCCTGCAGCTAACTCTTCCCCGCCAGGAGAGGTAGTCCACCACCAACATTTTCACTCCTTGAAAAGGCTGAAGTACCAGATGCAAACAAGCGATCCATGTGTTGGCATCAGTCATGTGGTGGAGCCATTCAAACGGGGTGTAATTGGAACAGTGGGGTAGTTTTTGAGGTTGTGGACCACCCATTTGATGGTCAGACACATCTTAAAAGACCTGTACTGGGTCTCCATCACTGAGAGCTTATGGCTGATGCACAGGATGCTATTCCCGTGCCACCACCTGTGTCAGTCTATAGAACAAAAGGAGATGAAAGACAAGTGAATGCAACAATGAGCCCCCTCAGGAAGCCCGTTCACACTGCTCCATCCACCAGACAAGTTCTAGCATGCCCTTATTAATGAGGGCAGTCAGTGGTCTGATGTGGTCCAAAAATTAAGTAGAAACCACCTGTAATATTCAGGAACAGCTTCATCTCATTTGGTCTCACTGCAGTCTTAGTATATTGGAGACACATCTGCCTGTGACCTTAACTGGAAGCCCAGATACTGTATTTCCACTCACCCAATTGCACAGTTCTTTTGGGTTTGCTGTGAGTCCCATTCATCTCAAGAATCACAGGACAATCCTCAGATGTAACGCCACTGCTCATCATGGCTATGAATAAATAATCTAAATATGGACTGGCATTGTGCAGGCAGAAGATTTTGTGTGAGTTGTTGAAATATTGCTGGAGCTTCAAACATCCAAAACAAAAATGTGACAAATTGGTGTAACAAAAATGGAGTTGAAAAAGCCATTTTTATTTGCAGATTTAAGGCAGGGGAATCTGCCAATCCTCTTTGGTTAAATCCACACAAAAGGAGACCAACTCATTGCCCTTTGGCATGAAGACCCCTGCGTGACTCCTTGATTACCCCATGTTATGCATAGCCTTAAGTTCCTCCCAAAGCACGTTTTTCTTGTGTTTAGGTCATCAGTATGGGCATCTGCATATAACCACACCTGGAAGAGTTTCAGTTTGGTGTTCTGTGAGATTGGTGTGACTGGTTGAGAAAATTTCTCCTGCAATCTGGCAACCTGCACTTTCTGGGAAGTGAGAGACGGTCACTAGGTAGGAACAAGGTAAATTTTGGCACATTTTGGACTTACCTCAGGTTCCAGCTGCTCTCTCTCAGAAACCAGAGCCACAGAAACCTACTCTCTCCATGGTTTCATGAGATTGTGGTGGCATATTTGAAGTGCATTGCCTCTATCCATTTACCTGACCTCATATTCAACTTCAGACTCACCATGTGACCTCAAAGGGTCCTTGCTACTTCATGAGAAAACTTGGAGCTTGATGTGGGGATTAATACAAGAACTTTATCTCCATGTGAAAACATATAGGCAATCGCTCCAATGATACAGCCAGGATTGACACTCTTGGGCCTGTAGTAAACTCGCCTGTGTTAATTGCCTCAGTGTATGGAGTTTTTCCTTCAGGTCAAGAATGTACTGAATTTTACTTTTGCCAGAATGGAACCGATTTACCACATTTCATAATCTAAGATGCCACAAAGTTTGCACTCCTACAGAAATTCAAATGGGGAAAACCCAGTGAAGGCTCCCGGGACCTCTAATTCTACAAATAATAGGGGTTTGAGTCACTTATTCCAATTCTGAGTGTCATCACCAACAAACTTATAAATCCTGTTTTTAAGTGTTTGATTCAACGTCCAACCTACCCATCTTTTGTCCAACACTGGTACAAATAAATGTAATCCCTAGTAATTCATACAGTTTGCAAAGTGTGTGTGACAAAGGCATGGGATTATGATAACTTGCGTGGCATAGGGGTTCCTTATGGCGCTTGGATACCAACAATTGGGTCATCTCTTCCTGTGCCTGAGTATCCTGCCTTACTCAATATAACCCATCCTTGATAGCTGCAAAATATGGGGCGCCTTTCGTAAAAGACAGTTGAACAGTTTTCTACGTGTCAGATTTTCCAGTATTTAGCACTTTTCGCGCAATTTTCACACATATAGAGATAAATGCGTTCAAAAGACAGTGTTGTTAAATCTACATGTTAAAAAGACAGTGTTGTTAAATCTACATGATAAATCTAAATCTAAATGTTAAATGGAATTGTTACCTTGATGCAGGACTGACTCGGATGGCCCTGGGATCACCTCCCCAGCCATTCCTCCATGCTATTGTAGGGCCCATCCAGAGATATTTTCTTCACAAATATCTGAAGTTCTGGCACCTCTCTCATTACAAGCCTCTTCTGAAATCACAAACAAAAACAACACATAAATAAACTGCCTGTAATTAGATACATGTGAGAAGCCTCATGCTTTATGCTTTCATGCTTGGCATTTAAATTCAGGCAAGTTGTGTGTTGTGCAGTCCTACTCCTGAAGCACTCCTGTTCTGCAGGTCTTCTATCCATCGCTGCTCTAAACATTTGAAACTAGTGTGATTTACATGCTCTTGTTTAACTCAAATGTGCTCAGCGAATCAAAAGTGTGACTAGTGTGTAGAGCAGGGAAAGATGGAAGACATGTGGAGCAGAAGTGAGAATCAGTGCTTAGAGGATATCCATGTGTTAAACACTGACCATGGTGGTTAACAGAATACTAGCTATGGAACTTTTCCTGTCTGAGGAATATTGCCTAAAATAAGGAACATATTGTCCATATGTGACGTAAAGTTACTAAATATTATTTGTTTATAGCTTATAACATATAGGTTACCATAAATTCTAGTTTGTCGCCTGCCAAATCCAGTAACAAACTTGCGTTAAACCAAAATGTACATATGGAAGCTAAAATGTTTGGATATCTTGGTATCATTTTATGGAAACAAACGGCTACCTGATATATTTCATGTTGTGCTTGGCATATAAAGCCCTACATGGTTCAACCCACCAGTATCTCCTAGCATTTTTATAAGGGGTTAGATATTGCTTTTCTGTCAATATTTATGAAATGCTCTCTTTTTCAGTCTAGGTATTTAGTTTATATGGTAAAAAATAGTTTCTAGGCAATTTTGGTGAACTGAAATGCGGTTTCTTCTCATTATTTAAATGAGATGACGAGAGTTTTTGAGAATTTCCTAAGAACTGGATTCTTAAGAACTTAAGGGATTCTGCAAAATCCAATGAACAAATTTGAAACAGACCATACTTTTTTATTTATTTATTTATTTATTTTTTAATGGGGAATTCTGAGGATTCAGATGAAGGCCAATGGATTATTGTTTCTTTAGAATTTTCTCTTCTGAAAAAAACAAAATAAAAAAAAAAATAGAAAGGGGCAAAAGTGTGTCAGTACTACAGTGCGACAGGCCTGCACTGAGAAAAATATTGATCGCATTTACATATTTATTATATGCAGTGGACCCTCAACTCACAAACAAATCGACGTATGAACCAAGTTCCTGAGCAGATTTTGTACCAACCGACGAACAAATCCTTGACTGACGTATAGACAGCTAAGCCACGCTTCACGCCATAAACATTAAGCTCTGGTCAGGCACTCGGGGTATGAACATGTTCAATGCATTTATTCATTGTGTTTCTCTGCATTTTTGCTCTATAAGCTTCATTATGGGTCCCAAGAAAGTGAAAAGTGGAAATGGTAGTGAGAGTAAGAAGCCTAAGCGTATAACAATTGAAATAAAGAAAGAAATAATCGCAAAACATGAGAACCGCCACCATATCCCTCCGCCAGCGACTACGTCTCCACCACAAAGGGAACGTGCCTTAAAATCATCTGTATTTCATTTAGGTTTATTTTTTCCTATAATTAAGGCCATTGTAATTTTATTCTGTTTTATTGCTACTAATACACTTTAAAAAACGTTTTTTGAATTTGCAACCAAGTTCACAGAGATCTGGAGGAAGATTACACGAGTAATATGGCGCTGGAGTGGGAAAAGTCTGTAAATCTCATTATTGCAGTAAATCCTGCTGGAGAAGAAACTACAGTAAATGAGGAGTTTTACCATAGGTCAAAAAGAAACAATTAAAGTCTTTGTCCCAGAGACCTTCACACAGGTAGAAAGAGAGGGATGCATAAAATGCAAAAAAAAGTTTCTCATCACTGTTTGAATTGAGTTTAGACGTGTGTGTTAATGCAGGTTTGGTGCCTAGTGTCATACTTACTCAGGAGTTGATTAAGGACGAAAGTCTATTTGAGCACACAAAGCACACAGGTTAATAAAACACTCTCACTCACTACACCACTTGCCCATTGCCGGTAAATGAAGCCGATTGCAGCCGACTACCTGCACAAGTCAGGGTACATCCTGAACAGATCACCAAGCCATTGCAGAGCCAACCCACTCATGTGCTCACCAAGGAGCAATTTAGAGTAGCTAATTAACCTGTTCCACAAGTCTTTGGACTATGGAAGGAAACCCATGCAGGCACATGGAGAACATGCAAACTCCAAGAAGAAAGGCAATCATGGTTGACCCAGGTATCTGACCCAGGACCTTCTTGCTGTAAGGAGACAGTTCTAACCCCCACACCATCATGCCACCTTAATAAAACCACTCTCTAGCAAACGATTCCACCATGGCATACGCAGTTCAGGATCAAAAAAACAGGCGCAAAGGTTGGCTGAGTAGCAACATTATCAACAATACCCAGAAAACCAGCAAATTTAGAGAATAGCAAGACTTGGTGAGGTCAGAGAAAGCGTGTGAAGGGTCCTTATATGCAATAACTGATGGTAAATTGAGTACAGGTGTGTGTGACCAGCATGAGGGTAAACTTGAGCGTGTGATTTGTTTAGAAATGGAGTCTCGTTCGTTCAAGTTTTTTAAGCTGAGTGTGTTCGGGGGAAACGGAGACCATGGCAGATTTCGGCCCAGATGTGACACCTAGCATTCTAAAATGTTGTACGTCGCTCTGGATAAGAGCTTCTGCTAAATGCCTGTAATGTAATGTAATGTAAATTAAGATAGGAAAGAAAGCTACCATAATAATTTATAAGCGACTGAGAATGCAAATAAATTGGACTGAGGATGTGCAGCTGTGATAGTGTGTGTGTGTGTGTGTGTGTGTGTGTGTGTGTGTGAGACAGAGATAAAGCAGGTGTGTGTGCATAGAATGAGAGACAGAAATACAATTAAAGAGAATTATTACCAGTTCAGGCAAAGGGTTAACCTCATTAGAGATTAATCCGTGCAGCCTTCATGTGTCTAGAAGCATTAGGATGGGTCTATTAGTCCGTATTTGTGATCTGCCAAACAGATGGAGAGACCTTGGAATGAAAAGTCCCTTATTACCAACTTGTCCACTACCCTGGAACAAGCTTACACTCCCTAGGTCTTGGCTGTGGATCTGTGGCAAATACAAATTCAACTCACAGGAGCAGTCTGTCAGTGCAAAGCTGTAATAGAAAACGCAGCTGCAATAAGTTAAAATGAGATCGATAGTTAGACGCATAATGATTTGTACTTTTCCAGAGAAATTTCGCAACGTTGCCAATATCAATAAAAATAAAATGAATGCAATAAACAAGCTGTTACTGTTGAATGCGAGTACCCTTAAGTCCACTTCCCCTGAAATGCCATTTCTGAAGAAACCCTGACAGAAGAGATTCAAGATTGCCATGAACCTGTGTTCAATCTAAAACTTTCATTTGCGGTTAGTGTGTGTGTGTGTGTGTGTGTGTGTGTGTGTGTGTGTGTGTGTGTGTGT
>JAQMCW010153638.1:0-12380 GCA_030068335.1 Chrysichthys cranchii | reverse complement strand
CCCCTCTGTGCATGTCTTTGGACTGTGGGAGGAAACCGGAGTACCCGGAGGAAACCCACACGGACGCGGGGAGAACAGGCAAACTCCACACAGAAAGGCACCCGTGCCGAACCCAGGGCTCGAACCCAGGACCTTCTCGCTGTGAGGTGACAGTGCTAACCACTCAGCTACCATGCCGTCCTCCTTGGTGTAATTATTGATTCAAATCTTTTATTTGAAGCTCATGTGGACAATATTACTACAATATTCTTTCATTTCAGAAATATTGCTAAGATCATTAATATAACGTCACTGAATAATGCAGAAAAACTAGTTCATGGTTTCGTTTCATCTAGATTAGATTATTTTAATGCCTTACTGTCTGGATGATCCAGAAGGTGCATAAACAAGCTCCAGTTAGTCCAGAATGCAGCAGCAAGAGTCCTTACTAGAACCAGAAGATTTGAACACATCTCCCAAATTTCCCTCAGTAATCAGTTGAACAGAACAGAGCTTATGTTTAAACTACAATGAATCTGGTGCTATACAACTGTAATTTTGGACCACATAACACATGGCTGTAGATATGGCTTAGTTATAATGGCATAATCTGGTGTCACCCAAATGAGAATGGGTTCACTTTTGAGTCTGGTTCCTCTCAAGGTTTCTTCCTTGTCTCAGGGAGTTTTTCCTCATCACCGTCACCACAGGCTGCTCATTAGGGATATATGTGGACTTATAGAAATGTTTATAGATTAATAAGCCTTTAATTGAACTCTATATACTGTGAAGCTGCTTTGTGACAATGTACTTTGTTAAAAGCATGATGCAGATAAAAAAAAAATTGAATGTTCATTGGTGGTGTGGGCCTTGCCACGAATGTCAGCTAGTGAAATTGCTGGATATCCTAATTGCACTTCAACAGAATTGGTATGGATCTCATCCAGCCATTAGACCAATCAACATGAGTATATTGCGAAGTCGGAGACAGGGAGTGGTGAGTGAGTACACCTGATGATCATTAACCCTGTCTTTATATACTCCACAGTGAGGGGTGAACGCGAGGATGACCAGGAGCTGGATGTGTCTGTGGAGCTGTCTGTCTAGATTAAAAGTGTATGTTTTTGAGCTGTAAAGCTAAAAATAAAGAACCTTGAACCAGTCACTACAAGTGTGGATCTCCACTACGTCCTCTCTAACAAGGGAATACCACACAGAGGCTCTGTTTTAACCAATCTCCTGAATTGGGATCCCAAAAGAGATCCTGACTGACCAAGGCTCATCATTTATCTCATGAACATTAAACAAAGTGTACAAATTATTGGGAATTAAAGCTAGCTGTGCCAGTGTTAATCATCCACAAATTAATGGGTTAGTACAGTTCTTAATCAAATGCTTAAAAACATGATTCATAAGTTTATTGATCAAGATAGGTAAAATTGGGACAAATAGTTGGAAGCCCTAATATTTGAAGTATGGAAGGTTCTTCAAGCCTCCAAGGATTTTCTTCTTTTGAAATATTCTCCATGCAGAAAGCCTACGGAGTGTTAGATGTAATTAAAGAAAACTGGGAGGATGGTCCAACAACCAAAACTTTACATATTAGATTACTTGTCACAGGAAAAATTGTATCAGACCCAGGAGAGGCAAAAGTGGCTTTATAATAAGTGCTCCCAACTGAGACAGTTTGCACCAGCAGATAAAATCCTCATATTTTTCACCACCAGCTCAAAATTACTTGTTAATTGGAACGGGCCCTTTGAGGACACAACATGAGCAGGAGATGTTGACTATGAGTTTTGGGTAAATGCACAGCAGAGATACAACTTAACTTCCTAAAAGAATGGAGTGAGGGGGTTCCTGTTGCTTTAGCTACAGCCATGGCAGGGAGTGATGAGTTGGGACCAGAATGTCCACAATCAGCTGTTTCCATTAAGATCTGGTTTGGAGATCATCTCTCACCTCCCCGGAGGGCAGAGCTTGCAGGTTGCAATCTGAATATTCAGATATGTTTTTTCCCCTGCACAAACCTCATAGAACACCACACAGGGACTTCTCTTGGCTTGTTTGACAGGCCCCATTGTGCTGGTCTTCAAGGCCTGAGGGAGGTCATTTTTTTGTGTGGCCCTCCACAAGGTGAATGCAGTTTCTAAATTTTATGCCTATCCATTGCCTCATATTTATGAGCTTCTTGCATCAGCTAGACAATGGTTCAGTTTTTGATTGACCCTGTGTTTGTCCAAAAGATATCTGAATGTTCCATTAGCACCAAAGTCAAAAGAAAAACACTTTCTCTATACTCTATACAATTGACTGGTTGGAACAGTGCCCACGAACTTTTCTGAGGGTTAAAGCAGGTCCAAGAACAGATTCCCTGTGGGTCCCTGGCCTTCATCAGGTGGCGGGGTACTGTGGCAGGTGGGGGCTGGTTTAGCAGGAGTGTGAGAGAGTGAGAAAATTAATGTGGCATACTGTACCTGTCTCTTACTACTAAATAATCGAAATCTTATATAAGGCTGATGTATGTCTCTGTGTGTGACAGCTGAACTAAACTGAATTGAGCCACTGGAAAGTTGGGAATTTATTGTTGGATCATTTTATTTTGGTTTTACCTTTTTCCCCATATAGTGGCGCAGACAAAAACATACACAGTCAGAAGTAATCTCACTCAGACTCCGCTGAGTCCATGAAAGGATTAGAGTTCATGTCTGCTTGACCATGTTCAATAAGCTGTGGGTCTTGGCTCATTTCAGTTCAGTTCAATTCAGCTCCACTGACAAAGACATTATATATATATATACTGTGAGGCTGGGTGAAATACAGACATGAGCACAGAGGGTGGGTGAACACAAAAAGAGTGCTTTAAACAGCTCAGTTGTCTCGCAGGCAAGAATTAGCTCTCAAGGCAATCCATAACATCAGGCAGCCGGAGAGGATGGTGATAATCCACTATTGCGGTGGTCCGTAGTAGTGCCGGTGCCAACGGTGATCACCTCCATACTAGTAGGGGGCTAGGTGGGAATTTGTTAATAGGCAGCTCAAGGTGATACTTCCCTCACAGGGTGGGATATGCTCAAGCAGATTCGGCTCTAATTAACCAATTCATGGCAGTCTGTAGATTTAGGTGGCTGGGAGGAGTAGCCGGGAAATGACAGAGCAGCCAGGGTTGGAGAGGCTCAAGCCACAAAATGATCCGTCCTTATCATCACTTCAGGAAATATCTGTGCCAAACCAGATTCCCTCGCAATTGGATTCTATGAGAAACAGAGCACAAATAGCACAACAACACAACAAAAAATAAAGTCAGTAGGGGCCAGCTGTGCCAAATTTCACTGCCCCACCTCTTGTGTTCCTGCTGTATCTGTAAGGTGGGCTCACTTAGCAGCTCCATTGGTGCAGTGAGACAAGGAACACCTGCCCTCTGACGGTGCAGTGATACAACCATTGTCGTCACAATACACATGTTAAATAAGCATTTGAGAGACAGGTGTGCTACCTTAATTTGCTCACTCTCTGACACTTCCACTGCAGACTCCCACTAAACCACACCCCCAATTAACATAGAAGACTAAAGGTGATGAAAAGAGAATGAAATGCAGAAGAGGGTAAAAAGATCATAAGACAGCTGATGGGTCTTTATTTCATTATTAAATAGTCAGGGTTTTTTTTTTTTCTAAATTTACTCCTGATACACATTCTCTCCCTAATGCTGGAATACACATTATGCATTCTGTATATGAGAGGAACTAACAAGGCAGGTTCAAACTAACATGCACATAGAGGAGCAGCTGAGTGAAGAAAACACACCACAATGTATAAAAAATACAATATGAAAAAAGTCCCTGACCTGTCAAACACCTAAGCTTTAACATGAATAGACAGAGTTAGAGAGAGAGAGAGAGAGAGAGAGAGAATGTGTGTGTGTTCCTTATCACAGACTGTTGGTACGTAAAATGTCAGTAGGCTTTAACCTTATGTAGCAGAGGCCAAAATCTCCAGTGCTCCTGCTGTAAATGCCACTGAGACATTTTGGCAACACACTCACTCAATCACACACACGCAATCTCAAACACACACACACACACACACACACACACACACACACACACACACACACACACACACACATGAACATAGTACTATGCAAGAGCACAGTGAGGCTATAACTGTGTTAATTGACTATATAAGAATAGAAGATATATAAGAGACCTAAAAAACCTCTAAATATGTTTATATAGAAGAGACCTTAAAATATGTTTTATATGGACTAGTGGATTGAGATCCTCTACAAGTTTCTCTGGATATGATATGTTAAAAATGTGATTCTTTCCATGATTTACATCTAGTAGTTAAATTAAAACCAGTGCGACCCTCCCCTCTCAGCTAATAAGGGTGACTGATTCAGTGCTGTAAGAATGATTTTTAAACTAGATAAGTCCAGCTCCTGGTCCAGAAGAAGTCAGGCTCTGCTTCTGGGAGGGACCCAGATTCCAATACTGATAGAAAGAATGGTCAAGAGCTTGGTCAATATCTTTGACAGGTTTCCTGAAAGACACATCCACATAAACCAGGAGCACTTTGACAGCTTGTCTCATCATGATTGACAAATTAGGGCTTCCATGAAAATTCAAAGCCTGGATGTACCACCACAGAGTACTGCCAAGGCTACTCTGGCCCCTTTTAGTCTACAAGGTGTCAGTGAGAACAGTGGCGGCTCTAGAGAGGTGGTGGGCCTCCCTCAGGTCTTAAGAAGCATTGGTCAGTATGGGCATTCCACCAAGCTGCAGCTCCCCATCAGCAGCCTATCAGAGGAATTCAAAGTCACCCCAGCCAGGAAGGTTATGATGTACTGAGATTCCTCAGACAATAAAGCTGCTTTGGCAAGAATACTCATAAAGACCACAAGGAAGCTGTAAACAGAGCATCTCTGCAGCACAGTATTTTGGTGGGTACTGTTGGGGTGTGCTGGGGTGAGATGGGAAGGACAAGGCAATTTCAAAGACCCCACTACAACAAAATTTGAAGAAAGTAGAACCGTCAACTGGTTCATGATGAGTTATGAGCAGAGCTGGAGGAAGAATACTGTAGCAAGACCAGATGGGAGCTTGAAGAAGCCCACATGTTCACCTGGACATCCACATTTGCTGTCAAAAGGTGCTGGGGTAAGGACCAAGTCTTGACCATCTTGGCATCATGACCAAGTCTTAAGATCCTTTGCAGACACAATTGGGAATTCAAGTCACTAAGAGTTATCATGTACCTAAACAGATAAAAAAAAAAAAAACATCATCTTTATCAGAGCTGGGAATGAGGCACAGCATTGGCCTAGTTAATCGGGAGGAGTTCTTGCCACAACACATGACTATCAGCTCCAAGTTGACCTAGGAAGGCATCTTAAATTCCCAAAAATCTTTGTAAGCACTTCAATCTGCCCAGACATGGTGTTTACATCTGAGTCTACAAAGCTAGTGATAATCCTGGAATTACTGTCCCCTGGGGAGTCTAGATTAGCAGGCCAATGAGCACAAAAGGCTTAATACACAGATCTTGTGAGAGAGGCCTAGAGCAAGGGCTAAAGAGCCTGCTGTGAGCCAGATGAATTTTGACTTTGCAGCCCATTCAGTACAGTGAACTCTCAAACTTTATTGGAGTTAAAGGGTTGTAGTGAAGAAAAGCCACCATGATATTCTGTAAGTTGCTCAATAGGCCTCCTGGTGATTGTGTATATGAAGTGGTGGGTGGTCCAGGGGAGGGTGTCTGATGATTAAAGTCCCTAAACAACCTGTGACTCTGGGTTCATCACTGAAGGCACATCCAAGTAGCACCAGAAGATGTATTCAAGTACTGTAAAGGGTGACAAAATATGGGTTGTTGATTCTGGTAACTATGCTATCCTAAATCCAATCTCAGTCCTATGTTGGACACAACTTCAATGAACACCTTAGGATATTAATATTGAAGTGGATCAAGTCATACCTCACTCACTGATTATTGGTGATTTTTTTTTCTCTGTTACTGTCTGGGTGAGTGAATAAGTAATTACTCACAACTTTGTATTGCATCTAATTAAAACTAGCCAGCTATGATTAGCAAGCTCACTTCAAAATTCTCCGAAAAAAATTGGCTTGATTTGTTGGCTGTAGTGCAATATAATACAGTATATGGACCACGTTGAGAAAGAATGGCGCCCGCGCCCATATCGGACGCATCCACCTCAACAACGAAAGGCTTGGTCGGGTCCGGGTGACACTGGATCGGAGCTGTCATGAAGAGTCCGATGAGGTGATTAAAAGCGTGAAGGGCCTCTGGAGGGAGCTGGAAGGGTAGAAGTTGGCGAACCACAGAAAGCTTTGTAGCTGCTTGAGACTCGTGGGTTGGGGGATCCATGGCCACGCCAATGCAGTTCTCCAGTTTACAGAACAGCTGGAAGGCTAGCAGTCTTTTGAGGACAGCTTTCACATGAAGGATGTGATATTCCTCAGTCTGGGAATACACTAAAATGTCATCCAGGTATACGAACACCCACTGGCCCAGCATCTCCCTGGAGGACATCGTTGATAAAGTGCTGGAACACGGCAGGCATATTGCACAACACTAATGGCATCACCACGTACTCCCAGTGTCCTGTCAGTATAATGAACGGGGTCTTCCATTCATCCCCCTCCCTGATGCGCACCAGGTTATAGGTGCTGTGCAGATCCAGCTTGGTGAATATGGTTGCCCTGGAGAGGGAGTCCAGTGCTATAGACAGGCGGGGAAGTGGATGTCGGTTCTTAACCGTGATCTTGTTCAGCCCCCCATAGTTGATGCAGGGGCGGAGGTCCCTGTCCCTCTTCTTTATGAAGAAGAAGCCGGCAGCTGCCAGGGACGTGGATGGTCTTATGAAGCTCCCCGGCCAGAGGACACGAGGGTCGTGCTGCTGTAGCCATGGGAAGCCCAGGATGAGAGGGGACGATGGAACTGAAATGATAAGGAACTGGAGCTTTTCAACCTGATGGCCGATGGACATCTGCAGTGGTCAGGTCTGAAATTTAACAGGGTAAGTTTGAAGCAGATGTCCATTGAGAGAAGTGATTGGAATGACCTGGGTGACTGCCTCCAGGGGTACTCCCAGGTGGCAGACTAAACCTTGGTCAAAAAGATTTTCAGCTGCACCTGAGTCCAGGAGTGTGTCCAACTCGACCCGCTTGTGTCCCAGCTGGAAGATTACCCTGAGAAAAAAATGAGATGTTTTGATATTATCAAACGAGCCAGGCAAAGCTTCTCCGATGATTACCCGGCCCCGCCATTTCCCGGATGAAGAGTGCACCGCGATTGGCAATGTTGTGCCGACCCGCAGAAGGTGCAGAGGCCCTCTCGCCAGCAGTGGTCTCGCTTCTCCTGTGGCAGCTGTCCGAGCTTCATGGGTTCCTTGGCTGCGGGTCTAGTGGCAGCTCTGGAGGAGGAGGGAGGTGATAGTGGTCATGGGGAGACTGGAGGAGGCAGCAAGCAGTGAGGGGCTGATCACAGTCGGCTCATGATTTTTTGATCGATGCGCAGAGCTAGGTCCACGACATCGTCAAAGGTCTTTTGCCAGTCATTTCCTCCCGGACACACTCAATCAGGCCTTCAATGAAAATGTCGCTCCCCCAGCCCAGCTTTGCGGCAAGGGTCCTGAACTCAGAGGCAAATTGGCAAACAGAGTGGCAGACCCAGCGGGACTGCCGCAGGCGAAGCAGCTGAAATTCTGCCCTCACCTCCCTGCTTGGCGGAACAAAGGTTTTACACAGCTCTTCAACAAACATGGTGTAATCAGTGCAAGTGGGTGACTTACCATTGTATAGTGCTGCTGCCCTCTCCTGAGCGTGCCTGGACAGGAGAGATGTTAACAACTCCACCTTGGCGTGGGCCATCTCATAGTGGGTTGGTTAACATTCCTTATATCCAAGGTGGTGATGCAGGGTCCATCGATGGTGCCAGCTGTCTGGTGCTGAAGAAGAGTCACAGAAGCAGACAGCTGTGGAACCATGTCTTTAAGTGAATTAATGGTGGCCTGCTGTTTGTCCACTGTTCCCCGGAGGTAGATTACTTCTGAATTCACCGCTCAAACTCCGCTGGGTCTACTGCAGGCTCAGACATCCTGTTAAGCATGTAGGGAACACAGACAAAGTGTGAGATCGGAATGCCCTTGTTGTGTGCGGGATTGACCCAGTTGCAAAATGATCTGCAACGAATTAGAAGACACATGCTGTTTGCTGTTGTAACACCCTGAGCGCAGAAAGCGGAATCCCACCGGGAGACAGTGTATGGTTCAATCAGCCAAATAGACGACAGAAAAGACAGATGGAAAAAGACTTAATACTCATGGTACCAGAGGAGCTACGTGCAGAGGATACAATTGCTATGACTATTGAAGCTAACAAAATGGTAGGAGCTCTTGGACACAGAGACAAAACATGATGTCTGAGTGAGGAGCAGGTGGGTGGACTTCCTGTTTATCTCCTGTCCTAACCAATCCTAGCTCTTTCTCGCGGTCACCTGACTTGCGCACCTGACAGGTTCATTAACATTAGCATGAGAATGAACCAAGCCATAGCAGGTTTCCAGACAAAAGACTTGGTTGGATTTCTCTGGGTGAGTGAATAAGTAATTACTGACCACTTTGTATTGCATCTACCGTAATTTCCAGACTATAAGGCGCTACTTTTTTCCCAGGCTTTGAACCCTGCGGTTTATACACCAATGCAGCTTATCTATAGATTTTTCTTCGCTAACTGCCATCAGGGGGCGCTAAAACGTGAAAGACGCAACAGATCAATGCACAGAAGAAGACATTACCGGTAGTTTTTGGCACTTGACGCAAGAAGCATGACACACACATTAAGGTATGTAAATAAACATTTATAAAAACTTTCTTGTGGAAATAACGTATATATCTGTGGCTTATAGTCTGGTGAGGCTAATATATGTAAACATATTTTTTTCTTTTGAAATTTAGTGGGTGCGGCGTATATTCCGATGCGCTCTGTAGTCCGTAAATTACGGTAATTAAAACTAGCCAGCTGCTAGAGAAACTAGCCGCCGAGAAACTTGTCTTGATTTGTTGGCTGTAGTGCAATATATTTTATTGGTGTTAAATGCCAACCTATCCAAGCAAAATGCTATATAAAGGCTTGAGTCAGCACTTTGTAACAGTCTGAGGTAAAGCTGTAATGACACCTTTTTGACATACACTGATCAGCCATACCATTACAACCACCAAGTGAAGGGAAGTAAATAACATCGGTTATGTCATTACAGTGGCACCTGTTTAGAGACAGGATATATTAGGAAGCAAATGGACAATCAGTTCTCAATGTTGATGTGTTGGAAGCAGGAAAAACTGACAAATATAATAATCTGAGCATCTTTGACATGAGCCAGATAGTAAAGAGTAGAAGACTGTGGCAGAGAATCTCCAAAGAGCAGAAGCAAAAGGTAGCCCATCTGGCCTGATCCCAAAGAAGAAAAAGTTCATGTTGGTTAAGAGCGCCCATAGTGACCCCTGTCCATCACCAAAAGCATCTACAATGGGCATGCGAGCATCAGAATTGTCCGTGCAGCAATGAAGCAGGAGGCCTGGTCTGATAAATCATGTTTTTTATACATTATATGGACAGCCAGGTGCATGTGCATCACTTACCTGGGTTAGAGATGGCACCAAGAATGCATTATTGAAATAAGGCAAGTCTGCAGAGGCATCGTGATTCTCTGGACAGTGTTTGGCTGGCAAACCTTCATGTGGATGTTACTTTGACATGTACCACCTACCTAAATATTGTTACAGACCAATAAAACACCTTCACTGCAATGCTATTCCCTAACGTCAGTGGCCTCTTTCAGCAGAACAATGTGCCCTGCAACACTGCAAAAATTGTTCAGGAATTGTTTGAGGAACATTACAAAGAGTTCAGGGTATTGATTTGGCCTCAAAAGATTTTCAAACCTTTCAAGCATCTGACGGTCATGCTGGACAAAAAACTGTCAGATCCATGAAGGCTCCACCTCGCAACTTGCAGGACTTAAAGGATTTGCTGCTAGCATCTTGATGCCAGATACCACAACACACCTTGAGAAGTGCATGCCAAAATAAAACTTCTTTTCTGTACCTTAACTGAAAGGTCTGATGTTTATATGGAGAGAGACAGGCTTGAATGCAATAAGCAGACCGATTTTCCTTTACTGTCCGACAAACCAAGGGGCAAATCCTAAGAGCAGAGTCACAAAACGGGCAAAGGGTCAGTCAGTGATCAGAGTACAAGAGGGCAAAGGAAAAATCAGGTGACGGTATCACAAACCAGAATGCATAACACACAGAAAAGGCTTGGCAATGTCAGAACACTGTATTGCTTTGCAAATGGTAAGTCCTTTTATCCAGTTAGAAAACAGGATTTTGGATTTTCTGCAAAGGAAAAACAGGAACCCAAAGTTAGCAGTACAAGTGCTAGCTCAAGTGCTAGCAGTGGCTGCATTGACAAAATATCACCCCAGCCTGCCACTGCTAAAGCAAGCTGAGAATGGTAAGGCTTAAGTTTGTAATGTACCAGAGGTTGCATCAACTAAGCTTCTCCATCCATCCCTAGAAAGGAACGTTTTGTCTGGTTTCAGGTTAAGATCATGCTCCAGGTGTGTGTGATTGTGTCTCCACCAGCTGTGCCACTCTCTCTGGCATGGCTGTGCCACTTTCTCTAAAAGCACACCTCATAAAAATGCCACAAAAGGAAAATCTGCCATTTTAAAAGGAACATCGAGGGACAAAAATTCACATAACATGCTGTTCCAGCTTGGTTCATAAGCATTAGCATGAGAATGAACCAAACCATAGCAGGTTTCCAGACAACAGACTGGGTTGGATTTTGAAAGGAGGGCTATTTATGTTGGCTCTGTGAACCAAGTGCATTTGGCTTAGCCATTCTCTGGCTATTCCAATCTTTTCCTTCAGTGAATGGTTTTAATCAAGATTAATTAACATTTCCATTGGCATTAACATGCTTCTGGGACTAACACCCCAAGAGAACTGGGATGGAGTGTGCATTAAAGGCTTGTGGTGGCAGAAGCGCACACTTTACTTCGCCGCTTTCTTCCCATGATGACCTTTAATTTAAAAGAAAGTCAACTCACTGAGTTAACTTTTATCTTGGTTATTGATCTTGATAAAGAACAGGACAGAAATAGCTTCAAATTTATAGCATCCCATATGTTGCTTGTGATAGAAGAAAAACCCTTATTTCTGTCTGAGCAAAATTGGGTGCGTTCCACAAAAATTGGAAGTATGTGGTTACAAAATAATTTCCTTTATATCTTAAAGCTGATTATTTACTCCGGAAACACTGGAAAGATATTTACTACTGTTTTTTCAGCATTATTGAGGATAAATTTCAGTGGCCTATTTGGCCTATTTACCCATTTCTAAGGCAGAACATTCGTTCCATGTGACTCCACAGTTATAAGATCATAGGGCTCTCAACAAAACAATCCGTAAATACTTTCTTAGTTTCTCTAAAACTCAGTTTTCATAAGACAATACACAAATTATTAAGTAATGCACAAGGAATAATGCCTGACTTCATATGGGATTTGATTCAAACAGGACACAGTTGTTAATGTACAATAAGTAATTGTGCAGTTGAGGGTGAAAAGTGAGTTAAATGTGCAGTACAAGTTTAAAAGTGATGTTGCACAGATCAGACATATGCAGACTTCAGAAGTAACTAAAGCCTGTACTGATACCGGCACAAGTGAGGAGCAGTGTTCAGTGTAGTGCCCCGTCTGACACAACACATCATGCTGAAATTTATGTTTTGCCTGTGAACGCATTCAAAATCATGATGGAACAATAAAAAAAGGACAATATTAAATACATAAATATAACACTGTTCACTCATAATATGAAAAAAGAAAGAAAGAATCAGTAATATCATCTTTAAAATTCCATGCAAATATTATGTAATATTTTATGTCATAATAAGACACATTGTTTGTATTAAGGAGTGATTTTTTTATATATAAAAAATTTAAATTGATATAAATTTACTTTTTAACAAATGGCTGAATAATGGAAGACATTTTGTTAAATTAAAACCAAATTTAATGTGATTTTAATAATGTTCAGAATAATTCATCTTAATGTACAGCCCAGAAAATCAGCATAAGCAGTTGTGTATTGCAACTCTGAATATGAGACCCTTTCCCCATGTAAATATTGGTGTAATGTTTGAATTTCATCACCAACTTTGAATATGATCAAACATAAATGTGCAAAATTATGTTTAGTTAGAAGAGATCTTATTAGTTCTAGTGTTTGGGATCTTTTCATTAAGACAATGTTTAGACCAGGGGTCTCCAACCTTTTTGGCACTGAGAGGTACTTTTAGATAATAAAA
>JAQMCW010153632.1:0-12381 GCA_030068335.1 Chrysichthys cranchii | reverse complement strand
TATTGTAAAGCTGCTTTGCGACAATGTTCTGTTGTTAAAAGCGCTATACAAATAAAATGGAATTGAATTGAATTGAATTCCTGTGTTTGTTTTTGCATTTCTTTTAACCTCTACCCATTTTCTGATTGCCTGTGATTTCTCTGTGCCTCTGACATTCCTGTTTGCCCCATGTTGATCTTTGCCTGTTTTTGGATTCCCAAGACTACTTGTCATTTTGTGTACCTTTGCCACAATAAACCTGTTTAAGGATTTTAACACTCCTGCCTGCACATGTGCCTGACTAAACCCCGTAAACGTGACAGAATGCTTTGCCAAAACCGGGATGCAGCAGGATTACACTGGAGTCAGAGTGGCATCATGAACACCATGCCCTCGATGTATCTCCAATGATGGCACTATGATCCACTAGCACCATATAATGGAATCAAGAAAGACCCATGTGAGTTTCTCCTCATCTGCTGTCTATACAGGGAAAGTTTGGTGGAACCCTGGCTGTCAGCTCTCATCTGGATGAGGTGTATGACACGCTGGCTCACAGGACCAGCACTTCTGTTCACTAAGCACCTCATCAACATTGAGCATCCCTGCCTACAGCACCCGAGTGGTTTTGGAGGGATATTGATATGGTTCCACAAGTTCTTTGGTGAGGCTGAAGCCGCTCCTGCGCTCCTTCCAGTGGCCGAAAGGGAGGCACCCACTCCAAAGCTCACTCCAGTGGAAAAAAACTGAAGCACCCACTCCAGAGCTCCCCTAGTGGCCGAGAAGGAGATGACAGCCAACTCACGATCCCGAGTCTGCTTGGCCAGTTCATGCAGCCAAGCCTTTTCAAGGAGCCAAGCCTGCACCAGTCTCAGAGTCGTCTGCTCTCACAGAGCCATTTGTCCTCACAGAGACGGTCACGGTCAAGGAGCCAGAGCCTGTCTCAGTCACCATCATGGAATGAGAACCTTTGTGTGTTTAAGTCTCAGTTCCAGAATGAGAGCCTGTTCCAGTCTCAATCACAGTTACAGAGAGTCAGTTCCAGTGACTGTCAAAGAGCCTTTTCTGGATCCCGTCACAGAATGAGAAACTGTTCTAATTCCAGTCACAGTCACAGAGCAAGTGCCTGTTCCTGTTCCAGTCACAGCCTCAAAGCCAGAGCTTGCTCCCGTTCCAGTCACAATCTCAAAGCTTGATCCTACTCTTGTTCCTGTTACAGTGTATGGGCCTGAGCCCATGAGGGTCTTCTCAGTTCCAGCCTCGGAGCGTGTTCCCATCGCAAGTGCTGTCACGGTCTCTATTGCACAGACCATTCCAGTTATAGAAATCATACCAGCCACAGTGAAAGTTACAGTCATACAGCTGGCTCCTGGTAACATTGGAGAACCGGTTCTGGTCAAAGTTTCTGTGTTTGTTTTTGCCTGTGTTTTGACCTCTGCCTGTTTTCTAATTGCCTGTGTTTTCTGTGTGCCTCTGACATTCCTGTTTGCCCCATATGGATCTTTGCCTGTTTTTGGTTTAATCCCTGAGGAAATTATGTAATGTTCTTCAGTAGCCCCGGGTCTCTGGTGCCTGCCACGATTGCTGCGGCGCGCTGGGCATTGCAATACAATATGCCCGGCCTGGTCACAGTAGAAACACAACTTTTCACGCCGTCTCCTTTCTCACTTGTGAGCGCTGAGACACATGAATCCTAGCTGCCTGGGCTCTGGCTCTCTTGGGGATGCGTAGAAGTACATGGCTGGTACATGATATGTGGCGTATCCCCGTCATGTTATCCAGTTGGATGGCAAGGTCAAGGAGAGAGTCTAGTGACGCCTCGTCATCCCGACAGGCCATCTCCTTCTGCACATCCAGGTTGAGACCCAAGTGGAAAACTGACTTAAGCGCTGTCTCATTCCACCTGCTTTCCACTGCCAGTATCCGAAAATCCAATGTGTATTCCATCACACGGCAGTTCCCCTGTTTCATCTCTAACAGTCTCTCACCAACTTCCTTCCCTTCAGGGGCATGATCAAAAACTCTCTTGAAAACGGACACAAAACATTTGTATGATGATATGGACTCACCCCTCTCTCCATTACTGCGGTGGCCCAGGTAAGCGCCCTCCCGGTCAACCGACGGACGAGTTGAGCAATTTTCTGCTGGTCGTTGGTGTTTTCTTGGGTGGTGAAATATAGTCGACACTGTAGGAGGAAGCCCCAGCATGCGGCGGGATCACCTGCTAATTTGTCTGGATGTCCGATGAAGGAAGTGGCCGCACCTGGCTGCCCGGTTGTGGTTCTTGTGGTGGGTCTATTCATCTGTGCGGTGAGTTCCTGTATACGTCGCTCTTGGTCTCCTAACAGAGCGCCTTGTGCGGTGAGGGCGGTCATCAGGTTTGCTGGATCTGCTGCATCCATGTTTTGGCGAAGCATTCTGTTAGAATCGGGAGGCAAGATTGGATACATGTGCAGAACTTACAGGTTTAATAAGAAGAAAGGCAGAAGCACCAGGTCGGCAGGCAAAATCGTGGTCAGACAGAACAAAGTTCTACGATCAGGCAAACAGGGTAGGATAGGCAAGGCAGAGGCAAAACACATAATAACAGTCCAAGGTCAAGGTCAAATAGGCAAACACAATACAAGGAGCAAAAGAGAGACGAGAAAAACAGAAACAGAATGAGGTCATTCACAGAATAGCAAACACGGAAATAAAGGCTTGGCAATAGTAATTCAAGGAAAGGCAGAACTAATGCTTCGCAACCCGATTGTGTGCGTGTGAGTCTTTATATAGGCCTGTGATAATGAGTTACACCTGCAACTAATTAGAAATCAGGTGACCTTGAATGGGACAGACCTTTGGCCATGTTGTTTGAGCACAGGTGTTCATGGGAACTGGAGTTTTCAATTAGCTGCTGGTTGCCAGTGTTCATGACAAGAGAGTATCAGAAACAGGAATATCAAAGGCTACAACAAAAACATGAAAACTAGAGTACAAACACGAGTCAAAACATGAGCAAGGCAAACACTAGAACATGGCTTGGCAATAGCGTGGGGAAATGCAAACTAATGCTTTGCAAATTTAGCGTTCATGAGACAGTCAATTTATAGTCTATATAATTAGTCCTAATGCAGAACACCTGTAGTAACCCACATGATGCGCAATCATGGCATGAATCCTCTGGCATGCACCGCTGTTGGGAGTGCCCGAAACGGGTGTGCAGCATGCGCGCTCCGCGCGGGCAGATCCATGACAGAGAGTAGGAGAGATGGAAGAGGAGGATCATTGTGTGTTACTTTCACTACAACTCACGGAATCACTGCAGTCTGTCAGCTCACTGGGATCTTTTTCTTTTCGTGTGACTTTAACAAGGAAACTATCCAGTGATAATAATGAATGCTTTTGCCTCCTTTTGAGGATTTCGTGGAAATTCGACATTGCATTGTCATTAAACAAATGAGTGAGCACACACACTAACAGTATACGCTAGCGCAGAAGCCACAATCCTGCAGTGAGTGAGAGAGAGAAGTTGTGATCACGTGAGGCTCAGCAGACGAATACTACTCATATTGCAAAACCTCTCTCGTTAACCAAGTCAAAATTTATTAAACATTTTTGCTCATCTTGCGAAACACTCTGAAAACAAGTTACTTGCAATCCAAGGTTTCACTGTATTCTATTTCTGCTAATAGGCCCCATAAATTCTACATAGTGGTCTTTTAATGGTTCCATCCAAGTGACATTCAAGTTCTGGCCTGAACTAGAGGTGTGCATAGGATTGTTTTATAAATGTTTTATAAATCCCACTTCTGCAGAAATTCTGATCATTTCCCCCTACTCCCACAGAGAGTCAGAGAGGAAAGTTGTCCAAGGCCTGCAGAGATTTTCTATAACTTCCTCTACAGTTCAAAAACGCTTTAGTTTATTTTTTATTTTTTGATATGCAGGAACAAGAAAAAGTCACACAGAGCAAGATCAGGCGAGTAGGGAGGGTGAGGGACAACAGTCATCTTATTTTTCGACAAAAACTGTTTGAGACAGAGGGCAGTACGGGATGGGGCAAGGAGTGCAGCTTTGTTGTTCTTTAAGATCACCCATCACAAAAATCGCAGCACAGTTTAACAAGCTCCAAGAAAAACTGACACAGCATGCTATACAAACAACACAAAGCAATGAAACTTGGCATACTACCACAAAACACTGTAAGCATGCTACACCTAGTGGCAAAATTCCCAACTCCGTCTAGATTGTGTGCCAGGAACATATTCCTTTTAATTTTGGGTACCCCATCATAGAGATGTCACCATTTCCCCTTATTCCTTGATGGGGCCTTGGCTGGTCCTTGATTGCTGGCATCTGAGTGGGACCTTGACTGTAATGAGATCCCCCATGATGATGAAATGAATAAGGGGCTGGCATGTTCTGCCGCTTACTTTTCTGTGTGTAAAGTACTTGTAGTCATTTATCAATCCACCAGGAGAAGCAGTGATTATGAAAGCTGGAGTGCATTACCTGATATCAGGTGTAGTATATTTTCTTTTGGGAGATGAGACTGTGCGCAACAGACTAATTACAGGCCAAAACAAAGTAGGCTAATAAACGACAGGTAAGGGTAGCAGGGAGAATGTGGAAAATGAAAATTAAACTTATTGTATCAGTACTGTTTTTTACTAAAAAAAAAACCACACAAGGCATCCCTCAGTGTATTTTCTTTTCTTCTTTTAGATTGTAAAATACATATTACTCTCCTGTCCAATTTTTAGTCCTTTATTTTATTACTGTGTGCACCTGGAAATTAAGACATCCATTAAAACACAACCTTTATACTTTGTTACAAAAACATACAAATCATACAACTGTTCTTGAAAATTACCTGTCAAAAATTACCTGTTTTTTTCTCCAAATTGGAAAGAATAAGCAATATGTGTTTATACTCTCTACAAACTGCAGATCATGAGCTGCAGTTAATATAATATATTTTTCATTAATAAACTGTACAGTATATAAAGTACTAAGTTTACAAAGAATATAACAGGCACATGTTAAAGTGTGTCTGGTACATAATGCTAGTGCCCAATGATAGACCTAAAATATATAAATACCGTTGATCTTCTCATTTACGGACACCGCATTAACGGATATTGTATGCAACGGACAAAATCCACAGGTCTGAATACATAATCCATTCACCAGAATGTCCGGTATGAAAGTTTAAAAATCCCGGGTGTTGCGAACTGAGTCCAGTAGTTCAGCAATTGTCCACTAGGCAGCGGTGGCATGCGTGCTGCTAGTTGCTTACAAACGTCAGTTGTGAAGCTATACTATTTTTTCGGTGATTATTTGCTGTTTTTCACTGTTTTTCATCCCAGTGCCATCATTATGCCACCCAAAGATAAGTCTAGTGGTAAAAGAAAGTGTGTCAATCTAATTTCTGCCAAAAATTAGAGCTCATTAAGAAGTCTGGTGTTTCTGTCTGCTATGTTTGTGAGGAGTGTATTAACTTATTTATTTACATTAGTATTTAATGTACTTACTTATTTATGTTGGTCGTTATGCTGCTTGTCATGTGTACAGTACTTGGGTAACATGTTTATGGACCTTAGTGGTGTTTTTCCCCTATATTTCCACTATTTTAACCCCCCCCCCAAAACACTTCACATCATTGGACTATTCAAGTCAACAGACAACCTCTCCCCCCAATTAGTCTGTTAATGCGAGGATCAACTGTAATTATAAATTGATGAATGATTTTTTTTTTTTAAGTACAGGCCTACTGTGGGCCTCATATTTGACTGGACAGGGCCACACCGCAATGCAAGTACGCTGCAGTCCCATGTAGCCTGCGCCACTGAAAGAAAAAGTTTCCGCATCCGCATCACAAACATGTTGTTCAGTTAGGCCCACACAGACCTCTAGTGTCAACATTCATTGTCTTCCCAGTAGCAGTGAATGGTGAATGGTGTCAAACAGCACTGGAGAAACAAAGAATGTGATTCTCACAGTGCTACCACCACCATCCAGGTGCAAGTGAGCTTGCTGTTATTGATAGACAGCTATGAATCAATCAACAATCAACAGCTAGATGGCTGAAACGTGTACACACTTGAGAATTCCAACGAAACAATAATCCCAAGCACACACATCAAAACTGGTTTTGGAATAGATAAAGCAGGCTAAGGTGTGTTTTTTAAAGTCATTAAAGATGTATGCTGTACGATCCTTGCACCCTGGAAACAGAACAGTTTAAAGAAATCATTGAAAGCAGAAAATTACCATGAAATTCATGCCCATGAGTTTATGTAAAAATTCTGACCATGAATGTAATGTGTTTTTGTAAAGAAAGCACTCTCTCATGGTAACACCCTACAAGTGAATGAATGGGCAGGTTTAGAGTGGATTATAGGCACACCCCTAGAAGTAGGGGGGACTCCCTCTGGCTAAATTTTGGCTGGCAGCTGGAGGGCAGCCAGCTGGCAGAGGAAAATTGTGGAGACATCGGTACTTTAATATGGAGTTGGTCCCCCTTTTGCAGTTATAACATCTTCCATTCTTCTTGGAAGGCTTTCCACAAGATTTTGAAGTGTTTCTCTGAGAATTTGCCCATTCATTCTGTACGGCATTTATGAGGTTGCACACTGAAGGTCTGGCTAGGAATCTCTGTTCCAGCTAATCCCAATGGTGCCAGATGGGATTGACGTCAGGGCTCGGAGAATTCATCAAACCATGTCTGTGTAGTTCTTGCTGTGTGCACTGGGGCACAGTCAGGTTAGAATAGAAAAGGGCCATTCCCAAACTGCTGCCACAAAGTTAGAAGCATACCATGGTCCAAAATGCCTTGATATCCTGAAGCATTAATTTTGCCCATCACTGGAGAAAAGGGGCCTAGTCCAAACCCTGAAAAACATCCCCATATCATTATCCATCCTCCACCAGACTTCACAGTTGTCACAATGCAATCAGGCAGGTAACATTTTCCTGGCATTTGCCAAACCCAGACTTGCCCATCTGACTGACAAACAGAGAAGCATAATTCGTCACCCCACAGAACAAATTTGAACTGCTCCATAGTCCAATGTTGGTGTGCCTTACACCACTCCATCCAGTGTTTGGCATTGGACTTGGTGATGTGAGGCTTGCATGCAGCTGCTCGGCCATGGAAACACACTCCATGAAGCTCTTGCTACACAGTTTTTGTACTTACACAAGGATCATCACTGAAGATTACCATTGACTTCAATACATCAACCTTGTCAGCCTCATCAGCAATTCATTAAAGCAATCACTAGGGCTACAGGAAGTGGGTATCAGGGAGAGGATCATGCCACAAATGCTCCATCAAACGTCTTCAAATCTTCTCAGATATTTTTTATAGAAGTACAGGTAAGACATTCAGAACACGTCTTCATTGTTACAGTTCTAATCAGCTGTAGAGTAACTAACTTCATTGACCAGAGCCTTATCAAGAAAATGGTGACCGTCACATTTACGGAGTTTAGGCAAATATATGTGAAGGCAGCAGTCAGCGTTCAACTCCATAAACAGATTTATTGTCGCAAACTTGCACAAAACCACAGGTAGTCTTGTTAATAAAGTATTCTGATTCTGATTCTGAACCCCAATCTACCCCGGTGAGTTATGCTTCTTTTGATTCAAATCCTCCTTATATCATTAAGACACAAATTCTACACTCAGGGGAGACTTTTCTTGTACTCTGGGCCAAGGGAAACTTCATTGATCAAGACACCGCACAAAAACTACACTTGCAACTACAATGTCTCCACAACCCTCCAAGAATCAACACCATCGACGGCAGTCCCATAGGGGTAGGGACATTAAGATTCAGCACTGAACCAGTCACACTTCAGCTCTGGTAACCGACTCGCCAAAACATCCCATCATACTCGGCACCCCATGGCTGCATTTACACAATTCCGTAATTTCATGGACACCAGGAGAGATAATCAAATGGTCTGAGCACTGTCATAAGAACTGTTTACGCCCAGCACTAATCACCCTTGCTTTGACCTCCATCGAGAGCCCCGAGTCCAAAGTCCAAGAGCACATCTCTGAAGAATATGTTCATGTTCACGATTTTACTAAGAACAAAGCTAGCGGATTACCACTGCACAGACCTTACAATTGTGCCATTGACCTCCTCCCAGGTACTACGCCATCACGAGGTCACATACAGTATCCCCGCTCTATCGCACAGAACAGACTGCCATGGACGAATATCTACGAGAGGCACTGCAACAGGGGTATATAGAGCCGTCGACGTCCCCCGCGTCGGCAGGATTCTTCTTTGTGGAAAAAAAGGATTGAGGCCTCAGACCATGCATTGACTACCGGAACCTGAATAAAATCACAGTAAAATACCCATATCCCCTGCCATTAGTGCCAGCCGCATTGGAACAACTACGGGAGGCTCAAATCTTGTCGAAACTGGACCTACGTAGTGCATACAACCTACTATATATCAAGGAGGGAGATGAATGGAAGATGGCATTCAGCACGACCACTGGTCATTACCAGTACCAGGTCATGCCGTATGGACTAGCCGGTGCCCCTTCAGTGTTCTGGTGCCTAATTAACGATGTGCTGAGGGAAATGTAGGGAAGGTATGTCATTGCCTACATAGACGACATCCTCATATACTCTAGATCATACCAGGAACATGTCAATCATGTGAAGAATGTTTTGTCTAAACTCCGAGATCACCAACTTTACATAAAGGGTGAGAAATGCCTTGACCTTGGACTGTTATTACGTGTTTTTGCCTCTGCCTCGCCTACACTACCCTGTTTGCCTGATCGTGGAACTTTGTTTTGTCTGACCATGATTTTGCCTGCCGACTTGGTGCTTCTGCCTTTCTTCTTAATAAACCCTGTATGATCTGCACATGCATCCAGTGTCGTCTCCCTCACACCAGCCACAATTCTTTTCAAAGCTAAAGTGCAGGTTATTTTGTTTTATGTATTTTTACTTTATATTTTGTATTAATCATTTTTATATAAATATTTGTGGGTTGTGGAATGAATCATCTGAGTTTCCATTATTCCTTATGGGGAAACCTGCTTTGATATATGAGTGTTTTGGATTACAAGCACGTCTCCGAAACAAATTATGCTCACAAACCAAGGTTCCAATGTACAGAATTCATAAGTATCTTCTCATTAGTGTATAACTACAACTTCAGCAACACCAAAAGGTCTGAGAAACCATGGTAGACAACTAATGTGGATGATCTTCATCTCAGCCCATGGTGATATAAAACTCACTTGAAGGTAAACAGTGTTCCAGTGTGGCAGTAAGGAAGCACCCAGGTTAAGGGCTCTTCCACTTGCCCTTATATGCTGCTACCAGATCAGAAGATTTACATTATTAATTATTCTTACTAATTATTAAAATTAATCTATAATTACACAATAAATTCACTCAACTATTCTCAACAAGTATCAAAAAAGAATTTAGCTGGAGCATTCTTGATGCATAAAACTCAGCAGACAAGACATCAGTCAGAATTTGCCGAGGATGAAATCAGAAGTGAGTCAGCTTTAGCAAAGACCCACAATGAGTGCTCATTCAAATGTATAACAACTTTTCCTTGGCTGTTGGCTGACCACCAGCCTTTATACAGCTTTTAGAAACCCCCCTCCCCCTCACCCACACTTTCTGTGCTATTCATCTTCTCTTTTTCTCAGTTGTATTTTTCATTATTCTTGTTGAGTCAGCAATATTTTTTTTTCCTGAGCCTGTCTGCACTGTTTTTTCTAACTTCTTATTTTTTACTTCTCCTTAGCCTTCTTACTTCTTTTCTCACTTGCCCTTTGGCTCAATTTCTTCTTTTTACAGAGTCCTTCTGCTCAACCTTTTTAAATTCTATTTTTCTGTCACTTTGTTGTTTCTGTTTACCCTTATCTTCTATGGAAGCTGTTTTCAAGCCCAGTCTTTAGTCACAGAGCCAGCCATTTTTCCATCCCTTATAATTACTCCTTAGTCTTGTTACAAAAATAAGTAATAAATAATTTTAAAAAATATGTCTTTCTATACATTGAGTCCATGGCCTCTTTATGATGAATTCACTTCAATACGCCACACCAGCAGCTTCCAGTTCAGGGTAGGCCTGTACCTTGATGATTTCTGGGTTGTTCCTGATCATCTGAACCAATTTCCTCTCAGATGAAGTTGACAATTTGGGTCTCCTTCTAGATCCTGGCCAAGTCGCTACAATTCTCATTAACTTGTATTTGTCAAACAAACCCTTCTATGTGGTGCACAGAGAAGCCACCAGCTATAGCCATTCATGATCAAAAACAGGAAATTAAGGGGCCTTGGTAATTAAAATACATTTTGGAACTTTCAGCACCACTGAATTAATAATCTAATTGGGTGTATGTATATTTTTGGCCCTGCAGGTATACTTTTGACTCTGTGTTGATTTAAGAAAATTCAAAATAAATGTAAAACTTCTGCACCAAATTTTTCTTCTTCTTCTTCTTCTTCTTATTATTATTATTACCCAAAAAATAGAACAGATCAAAGAAAAAATAAAAGCTCAATATTGTCATGGCATTCATATCTATGATGACTGTATGTAAACTTCTGACTGTAATGGTGTATATAAACAGTACTGCACAAAAATAATCAAAAGCACTCTTTCCAACTTTTGTCACAAGCTGCACATATCTGAGGATCTCCACTGTGGTCAGTGCTACAGAGGACATTTTCAGGTTTTGATGAACTACAGATCCCAGCATGCCTCATGCATCACATGTGCAGAAGCCATGTTGAACATTCTTGAGTGTTTTGATTAATTATGACTGATTATATATAGACTCACTCATGCACACAGAATTTGCAAAGCATTAGCCTGTTTTCAGTGATGACAAGCCTTAGATTAATGCTCTTTGTCTACCTGGTTTTAAGGAATACTGTTTTTGGACTTTGACCTTTGCCACTGCCTGTGATATACCTGTTTGCCTAGTCATTTTGTCTGTTGCCTGTTTTGACTTTGTTATTTGCTTCATGTTTTGGACTTTGTCTGTCTGCTGTAAATAAAAGTTCTGTTGCTTTATATACCTACTGGTATGCCGTTCAGGTATTTTTGCGCCATTGGTGGATGGATGTCCCTGCCACCTACGATAGTAAGAAATGCCCCCCTAATGGCTTCCTACTACAATGCAGTTTTATGAGAGCCTGGATAGAACCCAAACCCCTGGGTCATGTATGGGTGAGGTGTATGATACATTGGCTAACTGGACCAGCATGCCTGTTCGCTTCCATTGGCTGGAAAGGAGTCCAACTTAAAGCCTGAATCTAATCACAGGCTATTTCAGAAACAAAGCTTGAACTGAATCCTGCACAAGCTGTGCAGCCTGCTTAAGATGCCAAGCTTGCCAAGTCTTCTCAAGCTCCCAAGCCTCCATAAGCTCCCAAAACGTCTTAAGTTGCCAAGCCTTCTCAAGCTCCCAAGCCTGCTCCAGTCACAGAGACTGCATCAGTCACACAGCCAGCTAATGTTTTGATGCATGCTACAATCATGGAGCCTGCTACAATGCCAGTGCCTGCTACAGTCACAGAGCCTGCTACCATGTCAATGCCAGAATCTAGTCCAGTGGAAATCTCCACAGCCTCTGAGCTGCTTTGAACAACTAAATTTGTTCCAGTCCCTGAGATTGTTTCAGTTAATGAGCCTGTTTCACCTGACACAGAGCATGCTCCTGTTCCAGTTGCAGTCACAGAGCTGGAACCTGCCGCTGTTCCAATCACAATCTCAGAGCTTGAGCTCATAAAGTCTTCCCAGTCTCAGTTTCAGCCTTAGGGCCTATTCCAGCCTGTCACAGACACTATTACACAGGCCGTTGCAGTCACGGAAACCATATCAGTCACAGTGACAGCCCCAGTCACAGAGCCTGCTCCTGTTTACTTTGCAGAGCATGTTCCAGGCTAAGTCACAAAGTTAGTCCCTGCACAAATCATCTCTTCAGTCTCTACATCTGCTTCAAACCTGCTCCTGATCCAGTCATATGGCCTGCTCCTGATCCAGTTGCATGGACTGCTCCTGATCCAGTCTCAATGCCTACTCCTGATCCAGTTCCTGCTCCAGTTCCTGTCACAGCACTCGCTCCAGCTCCCTTCATTGGCCAAAAGGGAGGCACTACTCTAGCACTCTAGCCCAGTGTTTATCCCTGTTCCTGTGCCAATTCTCATTCCTGTGCTGTTCCCCCTGCCTGGCTTCATGCCACAGCCCATACTTCAGTCCAGGTCTGAAAAGTTTTTGCACTGGCTCAATAATACATACCATATATCTTCTATTAGTAGCCTGGGCGTTTATTCAAAAAAATTTTTGGACGGCCCGGCGTTTATTGGAGGCCGGCTCTTAATGGAGACAGGCTCTTATTCCCTTCTCAGACGGAATGG
>JAQMCW010153523.1:0-12393 GCA_030068335.1 Chrysichthys cranchii | reverse complement strand
AACTTTATCCCCAAAACATCTAACATGTGCTGTACCTCTGATGTACTCATTTCTGATCCTATCCATTCTCGTCACTCGCAAAGAGAACCTCAGCATTTTCATCTCTGCCACCTCGAGTGCTTTCTCTTGACTTCTCCTCAGCCCCACTGTCTCTAGGCCATACAAAATTGCTGATCTCACCACAGTCTTGTACACCTTTCCTTTCATTTTTGCTGATACTCTTTTTTCACACAAACCCCCTGAGACTTCTCCACCCGTTCCAACCTGTTTGCACACTCTTCTTCACTTCTTTTCCACACTCTCCATTACTCTGGATTGTTGACCCTAAGTACTTAAAATCCTCCACTTTCTTTATCTCTCCTCCCTGTAAACTTACTGTTACACTTGGGTCCCTCTCATTCACACACATGTACTCTGTCAATCTGTATAATTCAGTTACCTCCCTACTATACATATAGGGGTGTTGATTTAATTTTTAAATAAGTATGATGTAAAGATGAATGATATGCAGGCACTTAAATAAATATACCTAATTGTTTTCACCAAGGTAAGAGCACTAGGAGACAAGATCATTTAGGCAATAAGAATAATAAAAACAACGGCAACAAGATTGCGTGTTCTATGCAAGGGAGAATCAAAATGTAAAAACAGTTTTTAAATTACACTGGAGAGCAAAAGACAGAATATGGAGTGAAGACATCCGTCTTTTCCATCAACAAAAAAATTCAAAACTCAGCCCTTCCCCAAGAAAATCATATTAGCGTTCTTTTGGGACATGAAGTGGGGGCACCTATTCTGGTGCATTTCCAAGCACGTGTGAAAACAGTCAACATTGCAAATTCCTGTGCATTGCTGCAAAATTAACTTAAACCTGCAATTCACAACAAAAGAAGAGGAATGCTGTCCAAAACAGTCTTGCTGCACCATGACAATGCATGTCCTTAAACAGCAGCAGTGACAGTAGAAACAGTGCAACATCTTGGGTTCGAATGTCTTCCACATCCTCCTTACAGCCAGGATCTGGTGCCAAGTGATTATCACATCTTCGGTCCACTGAACGAGTCACAGTTCAGTCATAGATTCCCATCTGATGATGAAGTAAAGGAAGCTCACCTGGTTTCGGGAGCAGCTAAAAAACTTCTGTACAGGAACACAGAAGCTTGTTGAATGATACAACAAAGAGATTCTTCAGTACTTCCCAAATTCATAGCCATTTTTTCCCTAAAGTTCATTCAAATTTAACAGATTATGTGAAAATCAAGGTTAAAATAAAAGACCACAAAAAGTTAATATTTTAATCATTTATTTCTTGCATAAGCAACAAAACACAACTCTCTAAAATTATATGAACGTAGGATACTATGTATAAAAAAAAATAAATTTAAAAAAATTTTAAAAAACCCTGCAAACTAAGCATACTTCAGAAAACATCATTCAATTCACCATTCAGCCATACTGTAAGGTGTCTCATGCATACATTCTTTATTGTATTTTAAGATGCGATGTAAAGCCCCTCTCTTCAGCACTCCTTCCAAAGCCACTCCTCCAAAACACATGAACATGACCTCCCTGATTACTACTAGAGGTTGAGTTTATGAGAGAGAGCACTGTGGACAGGAGCATAGAACGTTGTTGCCATATACAAATACCTAATGTGTCATCCACATGTAAGAAAACACCCAAAATTATCATAATGAATGTAAACAATAAACATGGCAGTGAGCACTCACAGCGGTCAACTAGCTTACTAGCTTTAGCAGTATGTCTGCAGTATGTCTGCCAATAACCAAATGAAATGACTGGACAGGCTTTTTTATAACTCTGTGACTTCCACAGATGACAGACTTATTTCTTTAAGTGTCCGAGCATTCGATTTATTAAATCTTGTTAAGACGTAAAAAGAATTAAGAACTGTAGCAAAAATGCTTCAGCAAAAGAAATATAAACCTACCATTAAGTCTCAATGTGTGAAATATTCATGCATAAGAACAGACAATACTACATTTCACTGTAAATTATAACCAGTTCTTTAAACCATAAACACATCCTCCGTGTCCTGAAACAGTTACTTATTTGTTTAAAAAGAAAAATGACCACCTTTTTATAATGTGAACCTATGCATCAGTGATATTTACATTCTTGTGAACGAGTACATCTTTTCGTGTTTAAAACAGCAGCCAAAAGGGAGGAAAAACTACAGGAAGTTGGCATTTGGGTCATTTCCCTTGTTGATGTTGAATTTGGTGGTGGAGGAGTTTAGGACTTCAGTGCCAGTGTTCGGGGCTGGATTCTGTGCCACATAGAAGAGGAGATGAACAATATTAATGTGATGAGGGAAAGAGGATCATGTGCAGAGAAGCAAGGAAGGTTAGGGAAAGATGAAAAAGACACTCCTGCACTTGCTGTCAATCACAACACTGCACACTGTACGTGCCATTTTATGCCATATAATTCTACGCTTGATCTGATGAAGCACAATTGTGAAAGGTCCGTGTTTCCAGTGGGTGATGTTAAGCGAATAAACCTGGATTTTCTCCTCTCACGATAGTTTCTCGTCTCAGGACAGCTCTTCCAGAGTGCTCTTTATTTTTCCAACAGAAAGTTTTTTCATTTGCTCTTCGTGTCATGAGAATTAAATGCGAAAAATGTGTTTCCACTTCAGTTTTGCAAAATATTGCTTTATTGAATCGTCTTGCTTTGAAAAATCACCTCATGGGAGTGTAAAAATCTTTTTTTTTTTTTTCTCGATATTTGAGAGTTTTTCCAAAGTATTTGTTTCTGTTCTTCTTTTACAGTTGACCATTTCAAGTTGCGCATTAAGCAAGTTAATGAAAACATGATAATGTCAGTAACTGATATGGCACCGTTACCATCGCTACCACCATTACTATCAATACACTGACTTCATAACACTCTGTGCTTCATTACCTATCTCAAAGGGTATCTTCAACCATCCTTAATCCTCACATGTTACAACATGTCCCAAATGTAACACATATATATGTTAGAGTTTTCTGCAGCACAAATGTAAAATTAGTTTGTAGGGCTGATGTAAAGGATTACTGGTAAAGTACTGGTCTTGTCTTTATATCCTTTGCTATCACAGTGGCCATGTCAAAAATACTTTCCCTGTGTACACTTCATGTGGACACCTGAACACCACATCCATATGTGATTGTTAAACATCAGTTTTTAAATCCAGGGGCATTGGTGGTTTCCCCTTTAAGGCAGTATGAGGCCAGAACTATCACCTGTTACTATTGCCGACCTCCTAGGCACTTCAGCTTTTGCTGCTCATTTACTGTGAGAATGTGTGACCTGCTTGTGTGAGCCATTCTACTGTCATTCTACTGAAATTACATGGTTAGACTGCCAGACCCCACCAATTAGAAAAGGAGTCCACATATTTCCACTACGTACTACATACTGCAGTGTATGTTACAGTGTGCACTGTATGATGAGGAGTGAATCTATGATCGAGGAATGCTTAATTAGTATTTCAATTACACCTGGGAGTAAAGCAGTTTCCCCATGAAAATGGGATATTTATAGTAGATGCATAACGTTTTAACCTTAGGCTAACAATCAAACACTCTTTAGCACAGAATTCAGTGTTAATCATATTATATGAGAGTAATAAGAGAAACATAAAAGATAATGAAGTAACGGAGGCGGTACCTCAGGCTGAGGAGGTGTAAGTAGTGGGGTTGTAAGACTTATTTCCTCTTTGCCGGGTTCAGGGCTGGCAGGAGTTTTATGTGTCTCTGGAGAAAACCCCTGCAAATACAGTCACAAAAGAGGAACGATTCATAACAGATATTTTCATCTGACCAGTAAAAACTGCAGAACAGAGGGACAAAATGCAGTGGGGGACAGAATAAGATAAATATGTAAATGGATGAAGCTGTACAGAGGCAGGATGAATTGTACAGGGGGAGCAGGTTGGTTATAAATTGCAATTTATTGAACGTATGCCGTAGGGTACCTTGTAGCTGTGTACCTTACACTGTGCCCCCCGTCCCCCTTAGGGTCCTTTGGGGTTCCCCTTGAGCTGGCCTGAGGACCAGAGACAACTGACCTGGTCCCCCCAATACTAAAACATACTACTGTACATAAACTAATAACTGTATACCCTCTCTGGTACACACCACACATGCACTCACATTCATGCATAATGTGGGTCCATTGTATGGGTAGGAGAATGACTTTTATACAATCCTATGCTGTGTTGTGTGCTGGTGTTTTACCGGTGAGGGGCCAGCAGCAGCTGGAGGATTGTCATAGGCTGGTGGAGGCCTAGGTGGATTAACTTGGTTGTCTAACGTCAACGTGATATTGTTGGTATCGGTGTTGGGTTGGCTGCTCTTTTTAGAAAACTTCTTTCTACAGCAGCAGCAAATACAGGCTGGTGTGCCGAGCACCAACAGCACAGCTGTCAGAGGACCTGCATTAAACCCTTGATGATGATCTAGAAAGAGAGAAGAAGAAGAAGAAGAAGAAGAAGAAGAAGGCAAACATATGTTACATAAACTTAAATCCTCAAAAGATTAAAGAGAGGAATTGGATATGGAAAATGATGAACCCTGTGAGTTACCAACAGATAGATTTTGCATATTTAAAAAAATGTATTGTTAACATTATGAGCATTGCAAGTAGAAACTCACCAACCAACTTCATAAAGATGATCTTAACTTTGCGATTTAGATGATCGCAGAGTGTATAGTTGCCCACATCTGATACATTGACATTGAGCAACTCAATGCTGTTACTAGTCACCTGGATCCGTCCCATGTACTCAGGATGCGAGTTGTCCAAAGGTGATCCATGCGCCACCAGAGTAAGCTTGAGATCTTGGTTTTCAAAATACAATGTGGCCAGGTTCCTCACAAGGCCAGCCAGTGGTATTATAAATGCTTCTCCAGCCACACAATTCTCTGAACTCCTTTTAGCTTCAAAAGCAATCATCAGAGGTAATACTGAATTCTTATTTAAACAGAAGATTTGTGCAGAGGAAGCATTGCATATAAAAACAAGCTAATAATGAAAAATATATATATAAAACTAGAAGTTTAACAAGAAAATTGGCATTAGAAGGGCATGTTAATAAAAGCCTAACATCACTTACTGATAATCTTCAATAAATAGACGGACAACTTTCTGTTCCTGGAGTTCAGCACAGTGTAGGTTCCTTCATCATCAAATGTGATGGAACGAATTACAAATTTCCTCTCAGCATCTCTTCCTGTTACCATACCCCTCATGTTTAACGTAGATCTGGACCAAAGGACCTCTTGCTCTGTTTCATCCACAGAGGTAAAGTGCAATTTATCAGCCCCAGTTGACAGACTGATACTCAGCAGTTCGCCATACAGCCGTTCTTCATAATATGTCTTGGCTGAAGTAATAGCTGCAGATGAGCCTTAATAGAGAAAGAGAGGAAAACTAAGACATTCAAAGTGTACTTAATGACTTCATATGTGCTTACAATTGTGATTATATAATTAGTTTTCTTTACAGTCATTGATAATTTAATGATAAAATCATTTATTGGGTTTATTTGTGGTAATATTGTACTCTGTAATATTGCCTTGTAGAGGCATGTTCTGGGAAAGAATGCATGGGAGTGAGATAAAATGAAAAGAAAAACAATTCTTACACATAATTTGAACAGCCAAGAGCAGGATCCTGAAGCCTTGCATTTTTCTGTGGGTAAAAGAATGACTTGTTTAAGTTGATGCTAGCAAGAACAGAGCAGGACAATACAGCACTCTTTTATGATGTTGCTCCAATGGTACTGAGCTTTTTATCAGTTTTCTGTGACTCTTCTGTGGTTTTGGTTCATCTAACTGATCTGGTGTGAAATGGCTGTTACAGACGTATGGGTGGAAAGCTGTTAAATTTCAACGATGGCCAGAAAAACCTTGTAGCAGAAAGTCATACTGATCATGTTACAAAGGAAATGTGTAAAACTCAAGTGCCTCCACTGCCACCAAGTCTTCTCCTATATGTTACTAATTTCTATGCGTGAAATGCCTTTAAAATATGCATCAAACAGGAAGGAAGCTATTGAGGAAAAACTATTTCAGACATTTGACCTTTATGTGACCTAATCAATTTATCTTCTGATTATAATGATAATTCATTGTTAGATAAAATTGTCAGTTTATAATTTTCCTATAAGCATTCCTCTTTCAACCAGACTTTCGGGCGTTGCGTGATGTCCAAAATCACAGTCTGTCCAATTCGTCCAATTTAACATATTAATTAAGAGACATTCATCAGACCCAGTCACACCTCTCCATCATATCTCACTACCTGTTGAAGACTATTTGCCTGTTTTTGTTCTACGTACTTTACTCTCACATACACCTTCATGCAGACACACAGACATACTCGCACCCTGATATATACCCATCAGAATAACACATGTAGACCCATGCTGACAGACACCCAGTGCTGTATATAAGCTGTTCTGTAATAATGAACTTAGGCTTGAGCATACACATACATTCTGCACCTGTGCCTCTGTGTTCAGTGCCCCAGATCTGTTCAAGCCAGAAGTTTTCACCCACTGAAATCAGATTGAACCTGTGAGAGCAAGATTGTTCAAAACAGATTTTGATCTTACGTTCATATAAATCCCATTTAAACATTCAATGAATTGTTCTTGAAATATCACAGTAGCAACAGTCTGGGACAGATGCATGGATGGACACACAGACGGACCGATTGCAGAAATCACAGATAGGGGGGGAAAAAAAAAAAATGGGCCAAGAGTTTCTGAACATGACTACAAGAGATCCTACAAGATACATCACTGTATGACAAATAGGAAGGAAACCTCTTTCAGACACTCAACCTTGTTTGGATCAGTTCCAGAATCTAATGTGTTCATCTGCTGGTTACAAAGACAATTCGTCTTAAACCCTACAAACATTCAGCCATGTTGTGGCAGAGACAAAAACAGTACTGGATAAAAATTAAAAAAAAAAAAAAAAAAAAAAGGCTCCCAGGTGCGGTACCGGATTTAAAAATAAAGCATACCATTTTTTTTATAGTATTTTTGCCATGATCACACAGAGAAGAGTTCCAAGAACACAAATAAATTCAAATCAATGTTTTATAGCTAAAATATTTCTGGCATATCTGTATACGGCTGTTTAGGCTTGAAATATTAAATGGTGCTGAAATGGTACACTCTAGGCATGACTGCATATGGGGTGTGTAGAACCATTCAGCAGGAAAAAGCTTGTATTGCTGTCTATAACAGGCTACCATGCACCCCTGAAAAACAGAAAGATAGAAGGTAAGACGTTACAGAAAGTATTTATTGGATTAACGAAGTGAGTTACACTCCTGAAATTTGAGGGTAAATTAAAATTAAAGAAAGGCTTACACTGTGCAAGTCCATAGACAATACTTTATATAATTTATTTTATTAACCTAGATTATATTTTGGTTTGGTAGCACTGTGCGATAAAACAAGACATCCAATTATATTGCCACACAGCAATGTTACACTCCTGACTCTTTTGGCAATACAGGCTACTCTGGACAACTTGGAATCATAACACCCCCCCACCCCCACCCCCCCACATTATAGGTATCCCTTGCCGGTTACACAATTTAAGCCATAAAGACAGGAGAAATATCACATAATTTTGTTTTTATTCCCAGAAAATATTAAAAGAGCCATTTTTTCCTCCACCCTATCAGCAAATGTAAACAGTTCTACTGGATGTGTAACAGCCTGAAGTGCAAGTAGCTCATTAGGTACAAGCACAAGTTAGGAGAACAGGAGAGGTGATGAGTATATTAAAACATTAAGGGACCTAAGGAAGTCCGCCACCATAAATGGGATAAAACTCCACATGTAATATGTTGAGAATTTTTTTAAATTTTTTTTTATGGGGACCACATCCGCCAATTTAATGTAATTTATCTCAGTTTAAGTGCAGCTTTAATGCTCTATTGTGTTTGGAATTGGACATTTCTCAGCTTTAATTGTGTAACAATTAAACATTGTATTTATTGTACTTCTCAATCAGAGAGCACGGTTTTACAAATGCCTCAATTACAATATTTTCCTCAGCTGAACCTAGGGACCTCTGTAATATTACTCAACCAACCCAGGTCTTTTCCTCTACATTTGCTCATTTAGCAGACATCGGATTCCAAAACTTGCTTACAACAACCCTAAGAAGAGAAAGATTAAGGGTTAAACCCAGCAGCTTGGAAGTGGTGGGATTTGAACTCACAAGCTTCTAACCAGTGGTCCCAATCCTCAATCACTGAGCCACCGTTGCCTTTTAGTCATGGTTATGAAGAAATGCTGGTAAAATCCTTACTATAAAAACATTGCTGGTTTAATCATTTTTGCAGAACAATTATGCAAACTGTTGTATTCCTGAACTGTATGAACTCAGGGAACTCAGAAAACCCATTTGAACTTGCTTGCTTAACTCGTATATCACTAAAACGTTCCAGATTTTTGCAACGCTTTCGTGCAACTTTGCATAACAGAACAACATAACTTTTGCAAATCTAAGAAGCAGAGATTAAGACACAGGCTACGAGGGAACTTAAACGAAACAGTCTACAACCTTAGGCAATGTGCATAACAAGGTGACACCTGGTTTTCCTTGTTATCTTAACAGCTGTAACTTAAAGAAAACTCCCTATTGAACTCACACAGCCGTTACACTGCTGGTCCTTCAGTGAAACATAGGCCAGATCACAAAGTAGTATTATTTATTTGAGATTATACTCACCTAAAGGGAATCTAAAAGGGAAATGTTGAGCCAGCTTTATCCTAAACCACGAAACACTAAAACCATTCACCAAAAAAAAAAATTATAACGCATCAGAAAACCAAGAGGAATCCTGTCACGCAGAATGATATCTCCTCTCAGTGGAAAAAAAAACCCCGTCCGACTGGAAACTACACAGCATTTCAAAAGCAGAGAAACAAATCCGAACATGCCAACACTGACAGCACACACACAAAAACATGGGGATTGGCTAAAGGACATAGGTGAGATCTGCACTGCTTTTCAGAGACCTTGATGCATGCGTTTAAGTTACTTTTACTTTTTATTTTTATTTCCGAAAAAATCACAAAATGAGGAAAAAAATTACTGAAGACATTTCAAGTTAATTTGACGTTATAAAACAGTGCATATGCATAACCTCACGGTGCTTCCTTCTACAGCAGGTGTGGGCAACCTGAGCGATGGAGCACTGGTCTGAGTCCAGCTTTTTGGGAAGACCTCTTAATCAACCAATAATAAAACTGTCTAGAGCCATGGGAGGAGTCTTTTTGAATTGCCGATAGAGAGGTAATTCCAAAAACCTGCACCCACACTGGCCCTCCATGTCTCGGGTTGCCCACCCATGATCTAGTGTCTCTGTAACAGCATTGCTCATGCAGACTCCACAGGCACACTCCCTCACACCAGCCACGCCCAGTCTAGGAAATGATCATTTCCCCAGAAGTCACATGGTTGTATCATTGTTTACTTCAGCTAGGAGGCGCATGGAAAGAAGTGCTGCACAACTGGATTTCATAATACTGCAGTGTTTACTTCAGAGTGACTGACACAACTCACTGGAGGCCTTTAACCAACCTGTTTAATATGACGTTTGTTGAAAGCAATAGGCAAAACCTTCTCTTTTGAGTACGTGTGTGTATTTCACTATGTTTATTGTATTGATATTATTACTATATTTATTAATTTAGTGTAGTGTGTTTTTATTGTGATTGTTCACGTATCTGTGATTATGTTAACGTCATGCCTTTAGCTGTTAGCAAGAGTATCTGGTTACAATCAGGGAAGGAGTCAGTTCACTGGGCACATTATACCATCAGGTCTTAAAAGTACATTTTACCATATATTATAAACAAATGTAAAGAAAAAAAGGTTCAACATAAAAAAAAAAAAACTTAGTAAGCTGTTATTGTGTTCCATCTGGTTTATGAAAGAATGTGAGAAGACTACAGGTGTTGATATATTCTTATAGTGTGATGTAAAAATAACTGATGGAGATGACTGTTGTCCTGGCATTTAAATAAACAGGCCTACGACAACAAATAAATAGCATTTCACATATTATATTCACATTATTATTATTAGTAGTAGTAGTAGTGGTGGTAATAATATTTTAAGTGCACATTTAATAGTCAGTTTTTAATATAGTCAATTTGGAACCTATATGAAGTGAAGCTAAAATATAAGCCATCATTTAACTTTTCCATCGATTTTGTTGTTTCAGACAATATATTAATTCTGCAAAAATCGGCATCTTAATTTGTTGTTAAATAATTAGTTATTTGTTCCAATATTTCTTGTGTTTTGTCTCTACTCAATGCTTTTTCAGATTAAAATAATCAATTTTGTTTAGTATTAGTCTTTATTATAGCCTTGTGTTCCAAGACAATTTAGTAGCCTATTTCAAATTGCTGTCTGGGAGAATTAATAAATAAATAAACAAACGAGCAAACAAACAAACAAATAAATAAATAAAAATAAATTCTACTTCTTAGAAAGAGCTTGTGTAGCTCTGTCATGTTCTGTGTATGAAGGTCTTGCTAGTTTTCACTGATTGCCTATTGCAGCTCGCATCAAATTTAAGACAATGGTGCTAGCATACCAGGCAGCTAAGGGGTTAGGTCCAGCATATCTCCAGAGACTTGTCCATCCCTATTTACCAGCCAGTTCCCTTTGTTCTGCTGCTTCTGGCCGTCTGGCCCCTCCTCCTCTCCGCTCCTGTTCAGCCCGTTCAAGGCTGCTGTCTGTTCTGGCTCCTCGTTGGTGGAATGATCCTCATTGAGGTCAGAACTGCCGACTCCCTGACTACCTTCAAACACAAACTGAAGACCCTCCTCTTCAGGATGCACCTCTCCCCTGCTTCCCTGTCCACTCTGTAATCCCATTGTAACCCAGACTTCATTCTGTCTAGCCTGGTCACGATGTATTCAGGTTAGCTACTGGGGTTTTGTTCTCTTTTTAGTTAGAGCTGTGGTATTATGTATGTACATCTGTGCTGATTTATGGTTAGCTCTGTTTTCACTGCTGATAGGTACTTCTACAGAATACCACACTAGGTTTTATTCTGGCACTTATTCACTCGGCACATGAACTTCCTTTGCCTAAAAATTCTTGTACTTGACTTTTGCACTTCTTGTTACATTACATTACAGGCATTTAGCAGACGCTCTTATCCAGAGCGACGTACAACAAGACGTTGTACATCGCTCTGGATAAGAGTGTCTGCTAAATGCCTGTAATGTAATGTACAATAAATTAGGCTATATGTCCCAAATTCTTTGAGGGACCTCAGGGAACTTTCTGTATTATCCACACCTCTATATATGGTATGAGATCATGTGTTATAAAGATAAAATTGGTTACTTTTGAATTGTATATATTCTAAGGTCATATAAGAACTTGTGATCAGTATCCACCTTGAGGTGACAGAGGAAATCACTCCGGTTGATTTAATCAGTCACTCTTATGACGATTGATAGTTGCATTAAGAAAGGACAAGAAAAACATGGCACTACTGCACTGTATTGAAAGCTTCATGCCAACACGTGTATTATGGATTTATAAGCTATTCAGTCCCCTATTGTCACCTAGAATAGATCTATAAACATTATCAACATAACGTTAGCCTCATAGCATAATTGCCTAAGTCATATTTCAGTGAGCAATGACTTAGGCAATTATGCTATGAAGCTAACGATAAGCAACCTAGTCTGTAATATTTTATAAGCTTGAAACATTTCTGAATTATGTGGGCTTATCATCAGTAATTCTCCGATGCATACACAGATTAATAAGAAATAACCCGAGATTCTACAACCCGAATTCGAGAAAAGTTGGGACATTCTTTAAAGTTGAATAAAATGAAAACTAAAAGACTTTCAAATCACATGAGAGAATATTTTATTCACAACAGAACATAGATAACATCACAAATATTCAAACTGGGAAATTTCATAAGTTTATGCACAAACTCAGCACATTTCAAATTTGATGCCTGCTACAAGTCCCAAAAAAGTTGGCACAGGGGAAACAAATGGCTGAAAAAGAAAGAAAGTTTAAAAGGATTCAGCTGGGAGAACATCTGGCAACTAATTAAGTTAATTGATTTCAGGTCTGTAACATGATTAGCTATAAAAGGGATGTCTTAGAGAGGCAGAGTCTCTTAGGAGTAAAGATGGGCAGAGGCTCTCCAATCAATTGTGGAATACTTTAAAAACAATGTTGTTCAATGTCAAATTGCAAAGGCTTTCATCAGCATCATCAAAATTTTCAGAGAAACTGGAGATATCTCTGTGTGTAAGGGACAAGGCTGAAGACCTTTATTGGATGCCCGTGGTCTTCGGGC
>JAQMCW010153522.1:0-22745 GCA_030068335.1 Chrysichthys cranchii | reverse complement strand
GGAAAGAAACAAACAGGAAGCGGAACACGCTAATGGGAAACAGAGCCCTTCAAAATAAAAAACCGGACAGGCCAAAGGAGGGCGCTGTCGGACGATACATCTGGCATGAACACTGCATGTTGATATTAATGCCGTTTATGCGCCATTTACACTAATATTTCACTGTTTAATTGAACGTGGCCTAGGATTCATTTTGAGGGCATATAACAAAAGGATAAGGTTTTAGCAAACGTTGGACATGGTGAGAAGGCAATGGGGCTGACGTTACCTCCTCCAGTACCGAGCAGCTTTACTGTCTGTGGCTGTGCTGACGAGTCACTTCACCTGCGTGCGGTTCGTTGTTGTAGGGACCCGGAAAACCCGGAGATGAATTTCAGAGGTGTGTGTATTCTCATATCCATCAAGTGGAATGGATTCCTTCGTGAACAATAGAAACAGCGCTGGGTGAACTCATGTTTTCTGTTAAATGTGGGGGTCCAAATGAATAATTATGAAATGTGGGGGGGACACGCCCACCTCAGGTTTAATGGTGGCGACGCCCATGAGAAAAAGAAATAAAGTAACACACATGAACAGTCTCGACTGCTGTCTCGCTCCTCAATCTGTGCAATGCCATTATAACTTTTTCTCCCCCCCTCAAACATGAGTGCAATCTTACAGCTTAATATGCTGGTACAGTGAACAGGATTTAATTACAGCAGTAGCATGTAAGCTTACACTTACTGAGGTAATTTCAGAGTGCAGGAACCTTAAAATAGTAAGCATGCTGCTCATAATATACTCTATACAAATCCGCCACAATATTTTAGGCATATCAGCAACATTTTTTTTCCGTAAGAAAACATTTTTAACACAAACTAAGAATAGGAACACAAAATGAAAGCACATACCTGCATATAAGAAAGAAAGAAAACAGTGCACATGCACACTCCCACTGCTAGAGCTAATATCACACAAGTAATGATTAGCACGTGCTAGCTAAAATGGCGGCCGCTAGCAATTAACTTAATTCAGCTCCCAGCCCAGTGTTACCAATTACAAAATATAAGCAAATGTACCACATTATAACATTAAAACATATCACTGAACCCCATCTGGTGACACGGTTTTCTTTTCCCTACATGTGTAAACGTTCTGCTAGTATTATATTATTTAAAATAAAAGACGAAGAGGGACTGCCTAAAGCAATCAGTGCTAATATGAAGAGGAGTTAAAGTGCTCAAAATGGCGTCTGTCCTACGGGCAGCCAAAAGGGACAAAATACAGGTGTACTCCTCGTTAACAACGAACACAATAAAAATAAATAAATAAATAGATAACGATGCCAAAGGGCTGATTATAGTCTCCAGTAAACATTCTTTGATCTTTTATTTAAGTAAATATTGAGGTTCCATTATCCATATCCAGCTCATCCAACAAGCACAAACTGATTTTTAAGGTTCAGAACATAAAACATATTGGTTATTTTTACTTTGCTTTTACACTCTTACTGAATACTTCTGGATTATTTCCAAGCCTGTCTTTGGGATGTGATTTAAACACAAACTAACACATTTTAGCACAAAAAAAGGTCATATTTTGCATTTTTTTAAAACCTTAGGTATTTACAAACTAAAAATGATAACTATTGTGTAACTATTTTGTCCTGCACATGGTTTTGAGCCCTTAAAATCCCAGCCTATTATTCACTTATCATATTAAAACATAATACTTATGAACAACCATAAATTATATGTCAATTACTTTGAAAAGGTACTTTTGTAATTAAGAGAAATACAAGTCTGAATCAGCAAACAGGTACTACAAGTTTAGGAGTTCAGATGTGGGTCTTTATGTGTTTAGCGTAAAGAAATTTGGATTTGTGTTTTCAACAATTAACCATATAAAAAATAAAAAGGGTCAGTCCCAGGTCAGACCATTTATGGTCAGAGATATAAAGAAAAACGCAAGAGCTACATCATGTGACCTAGACTCCTTTTGTCTATTTAGACTCCATATATAATACTGTGCAAAAGTCTTGACCCCCCTCAATGAAAATGAGACAGTAGGTACAGCAATTTATTCCAACATGTAAAAACATAAATGTAAATAATTCTATAACACACAGAGAGTTTGTATAATTCTAATAAGCTTTAAAGTCAATATTTGCTTTGAGCACCATTATTTCTCAACATTTCTTAGGCAAACTTTCTCGTCACTTCTTCAAGTAGTCTTCAGAAAAAAGTTCTCCAGGTTTCTTGAGGGACGTTCCAAAGCTCTTCTTTGGACTTTGGCTGCCTTTTGTTCCGTTCTCTGTGGAGATGATCTCACACTGCTTCAGTACTGTTGAGATCCGGGCTTTGGGGAGGCTGATCCATGAGTGATCTAGCGTTGTACGCAGGAAGCTTGGAGAGTTGTTCCTCAAGACAACATTAAAAAAAATACAAGAAAATCTGACTCCTTGGAATCAAAACGTGAAGAAATGAGGGGGTGCTCAAGACTCGCATGCCAAGAAAAGTATCCAATTAAAACTTTAAGTCTGTTCAGGACTGTGGATATTGGATAATTATTTCTCTCTGCACGCTACTCCACACAGTTTGCATAAATTTCATCACCCTCATAGTCATTGTCTACGGCACTTTGTCCACGAGCATCAACATTAAGATAGTCATTATCCGAGTCATCTGACTCCTCCTTCTGGTGAAAAATGGTTTCTGTGTTTACATAATCAGGTTCATCGTCTGCCTCGTCGTCTGTTTGAGGACTCTCAGGTGTGTCTTCAGCGCCTGTAAAATCATTGTGCCAAAATGCACACAGTTTTGAGGTTATTTGAATATCAACATACAACAAGACTAAAATATGTAAGCAATAATGTACTTTGAGTCTGTTAAAGGAAAATAATCAACAAAAGTGGTGTGATGAACTAGTTACTGTTACCAACCTGAAGTTGATTATTTTCCTATGATAACATTACAGAGTGTTTCATTTCTCATACCACAGCAACTTACTAATGAGGAAAGTTTTTTTGCAACACATAGTTTTTATTTTTTATACTGTAGTTACGTTTAATATTGTCCAGGAAAGAATTTAGTTCCTGTTCTGACTTACATTATCGCAGCTATAAACACCAGCCCCTCTTTTCTCTCTTGTTTAAAAAAAGTCAATTTTACAGAGAAACCATAAAATTCCTCTGTCCTGAAGACAATCCTGCATCTAAAAATGTACGGAGCCCCCGAAGTGACATGGGGGAAAAAAAATTTTGGGAGGGGAAAAAAAAATTTTCCCCGAAGTGACATGGGGAAAAAAATTTTTGGGAGGGAAAATTTTTTTTTCAGGGAAGTTTCTCGGGATCCCGAGTTTCAAAGTCGGGATCCCGAGTTTCAAAGTCGGGATCCCGAGAAACATTGTATGCTTTCGTTATAGGATATGTACTTCCGGGTCAGTTCGGCACTCTAAAAAGAGACAAAAAACCCTCATCACTCATTTATTATGATCTTTTGCAATCAAACCTTAACTTAAGACTAACAATTTCTTCTGAAGTGTTACAAATGTGATAGTAACAACGTTTTCATCAAACACGATAGTAATGCTTGTGTTTTCAACAGCGCTCCTTTCAGTAGCTACAGTTCAGCCACGAGAAGGGATGTACTTAATATGTTTGAGACACTGTTGAATTAAAGTATATCTATAGTATAACACGTGCCAAATGGAGCCCCGCTTCAAGGCGCGTGTCGTTTAAAGAGAAAACTACATGACCGATGATGAACGAAGCCTCGGTTTGTTTGGTAGCCTACATGTCAGTGTCATCCCATCAATGAGTTTTTATTATTTTTTTTGAATGAAGGGGGTATTTTAGTGCACAACACGGGTACCGTGAAGCTGCCCAGAGTACTGCACTTGGTTGCTAATGAATTGAGCAGGGCTGCTCGGTAGCTATAGCCGCGCTTTGCGGCGAGTGTGGCGTCTTGCGTTTAGTTTCCCTTTAGATGTCTTTCACTTATCAGAAAACCGTGCCTGCTGCAAAACACTGATTTAATGTCTTTATATTTGAGCCCAATTTCAAAATACAACTCCAAGAACCTTTCCCACGGGTGTGAGCTCTCCAATAATGTGGTCTCCATGTTGCCGAACTGAGCCGGAAGTAAGAATGAACGTATACGATGTTTCTCGGGATCCCGACTTTGAAACTCGGGATCCCGACTTTGAAACTCGGGATCCCGACTTTGAAACTCGGGATCCCGAGAAACTTCCCTGAAAAAAAATTTTTCCCTCCCAAAAATTTTTTTTCCCCATGTCACTTCGGGGGCTCCGTAAAAAATGTAAAACTTACAGCGTCACCTCTAATTTTTTTTTACAAAGCACTGACACTGGAGTCTCCTTCCGTAAATGTAAATCTCTTCACAGAACATCTCACCATATCAACAATTATAAAGAAACAGTTTTTCTTCGTTAAATAGCACTTTTTCAGAATTAAAAAAAAAAAAATCTGAATTCTGTACTCTGGGATTAAAAAAACCCCCTCAATTTTCAAAACTTTTAAATGACTAGAAACTCACGCTGTGTATCCTCCTTTATATACACCTTATATTGCCGTCGTTTCTTTGTCTTCACAAGCCAAATGATGACTGGAACTAAGATGAGAAGCAGTCCTGCTGTCACCCCAACACCAATGTAGGGAGCCAGAGATGCTGAGAGAGAAATCATCATCATCAAGATTTTATTTACGTTAAAGTGCAGAACAGAAAAAGACATAACTTGTTTATTTGCTATACCTTTTACGGTGATGTAAAGGAGCTCAGTGGTAGTGGAGGTAAAGAGACGTAACATGCCATGTGAAGACACGTTAACGTCATAAGTACAGCTGTAGTTTCCCTGATGGACAAAATCTGCCTGAGTAAAAAGGAAGACAGCTGAGTGGTTAACAGCTGACTTAGTCCTGGTGATGTTGGATCCACTGACCTCCAAGTGGAAGGAACCTCCTGGATACTGAGGCTCAGTGGAGCAGATGATGGAGAAGCCATAGCCCCTTGTCACTTCTGGTCCATCAGACCCCCAGTAGAACCGTTCATCAGCATCACTGAAGGAGATATTGGGCTGCTGCAAGTTCACTAGAAAACAACAGCCAGGGATTGCTAGTAACTTCAGATATAAAAACTAATCATCATGTGTTTTACTGACAATAAAGAAAAGATCAGAACTCACAGCATTATTATTATTATCTCGTGCTTGCAAAAAACAAATACCACCCCCCCCAAAAAAAATCAGGGCCTAAATAATCTTTGGCTTTAGCAATGTAACTAAGAATCGAATGAGAAACATGTGCATACAGCTCCATGAAAAACATGTGCTCACTTCCTGATTTCTTCAATTTATTATTTTTTTTTTACAAATATTTGCCATACAGTTGTTTTAGATATTCAAACACAAATAAAAAGTTAAAACACAAAATGCAGTTTTTTTAATGATTAATGATTCATTTAATGGAAAAAAGTTACAAAAACCAACTGGACCAAAGTGAAAAAGTAATTGCCCTCTTAGTTACTCAATCAACCAATGAACCCCATTAATAGTTTGCTTCACATAGATTAGACACCCCCAGGCTTGATTACTGTCAGCATTGTTGTTGCTATAAATCACCTTTCCAGCAAAGTGAAGTTGGCTAAAAGGTCTCGACAAACACACAACACACTATAATGTGCTATGCTAACATATCAATCAGTTTGGATAGGAATACAAAGCCATTTCTAAGGCTCTAGGATACCAGTACACCACAAAGAGAGAGATTATCTTGAAATGGAGAAAACTTGGAATAGTGGTGAATCTTCCCAGAAGCAGCCGATCTAACAAGGTTCCACCAAGAGCACATCGACACTTCATCCAGGAAGCTACAAAAGAACTCAAACAAACAACTAAGGAACTGCAGGCCGTGGTCGTGTCAGGTAAGGTCACTGTTGACCATTAGAAAGTGACTGAGCAAAATAAATAGCTTTGATAGATAGATAGATAGATATTGATAGAGACTTCGAAGCAGTTCTGTCTGGATAAGGGCATCTCCCAAATGCCAGAAATGTAAATGTAAAGGTAAAAGTTATATCGATGAGAGAGTTGCAAGGGCAAAAACTACTGCTAACTAAGAGGAACAGATGTAGGGATGACATGAAACATCAACATATCTATTGCTGTGTGCTGCAATTTTCTCAATGTAACGTTGAGACACTGATGGTTTAAAAATTACTTTTAAATAGGCGATATTTCGACAATTTGTTTAATTGTTTAACTGTTTAATTTGAACTGACAGGTTCATTCACCTTCTGCATTGCAGACATTGGCAAGGTCTTAAAGAGCCCAAGCAAAGGAAGCAGAGGGAGATCTTCATGCTTCAGGATTGCTGTTCCCATTTTACAATACATTGGTATATCTTTCTTCGGGGCTATGTTTCCAAATTACACATGGAATAATGTGGCGCTCTGGACATTTATTCTGTTGTATTATGTCCATTGTATTTGTGTTTTGTCTGTGCCCCCATTGTCACATTTCTTTTTTTGTCATTCTTGTGTATTTCTGGCTCAGGTTAAAGCAGAGAGAAACTCACCTGCTATATAGTCAAGTGATCTATAGCGATAGGCTCATTTTCACCTATAGATGGCAGTAGTGACTCTGTTACATGAGTGACTGGCACGTGAATTCCAGCATAGAGGAAGTGAAGCCAGTGTAAACACAGAACATTCGCAACGGCAGCCAAAGCGGCAGGCCACGCTCATTTTGGACTGTTTTGTGCAATATTTTGCAGTATGGTCATGGAAATAAACCGAGTTGCCACCTGAAACCCGACTCGTCCTTCAGCGTGTGCAACATAATTTGGCGAGCCCAGCCAGGAGAGACTGCTATGACAGTAGAGACAATCAGTCCTTCTTCAAGAGACGAACCTAGAAAAACAAAGAAGTAAGAATGGAGCAACTTCAGGATGAGGTCAGTGGCCAGTTGTGGACATTGGGGAAGCCAGAGCTCATTAAGGTGTGTCAGCATCTGAAGTGCAGTGAGCCAGGTGGGGAGGGATTCCGAGGACAGCCTCGTCGTGCCCTGATTCGGCTAGCAGAAAGCACTTTGGATGAAATTGAAGAGAGCGAGTCTCAAGTGTTCCAACGATTCATCAGTGATCTCCAGTCATTTATACAGGCATTACCAGAACATATTGCTGACAGAATAGAAGTGCAACAAACAGAATGTAGTGAAATAGAGAAATTAAAACAAGAGTATGCACAGCTGCAGCAGGCTCAGGAAGAAGTCTTAGTGGAGAAGATCGAAGCCTTGGGGACGCAGCTAGACAGCACAACAATGATAGGAGAGAGAGAGGTTACTCAGCCTGCACCCCTCACTGTACCAGAAGTAACACTGAGGAAGGATTTCCATATATGGGGTCAGATTGGAGAGGCTGGACAGAAGGACAAACTCTCTTTCACCAGTTTGACCAACCAGATTGAGGCAGGGCTTAAGAAGGGCTACACAGGGACTGAAATCATTGAGGCTGTGATCAAAGCGGTGAGTCCTGGTCTGCATCTTCGAGATCTACTGGAAGTAAAACGAGACCTCACACTTCCCACATTAAGGACAATATTAAGCGGACATTTCAAAGTGGACTCGTCATCAGACCTTCTTCACAGACTCATGAACATATACCAAGACCCAAAAGAGTCAACTCAAGACTTCTTATTCAGAGCAATAGAGCTCAGAGAAAAGATGCTCTGGAAAGCGGATGATGGGGGTGAAGGAGAACAGTTCAGCCCAGACTTAATTCAACGTAAGTTCCTGCGTTCATTAGAGACTGGTTTACTGAGTGAAGCAGTGAAGTTCCAGTTGAAACCATACCTTAGCAACCTTCAAGTGACAGATGAAGTTTTGATAGAAAAGATAAATGAGGCTGCTAGTCTAGAGTCAGAACGACAGAATAAATTAAGAAGAAACATTGTAGCCAAGCCACCTAGGGTAAATGAGATATATACAGAGCAGCAAGTTAGTAATAGTCAGATACTGCTGAACAAACAAAAAGAAACGGTTGATGAAACACCAACAAAAGGGGGTGTGTTATGGCCTACAAAAACGAAACCAGAACAGGGTAAAGGCCTTGATCCAGAGACTGCCAAGCTTATCGAGGGCTTTAGGGCTGATGTCCTGGAAGTTAAGAAAATGTTCAATGAGTCTCTAGAAGCAGTAAAGTCAAAGCCACGCATAGACACCTGTCCACCCTCAGCCACCAGGTGGGCTAGAGGTTGCCAACTTTGCAGGGAGGCTCAGGTCGGTGACACTTGTAAACACTGCTATCGCTGTGGGCAGGAAGGCCACCTCTCCCGAGGGTGCAGGCAGAACAGATTCCCACAGGGAAGCGGGAGGGGGCTGCTGAGCCGGGACCCACAGTAGCCCAGCCACCCTTCAGGTCCCAAGTCAATCTTGTTTCTGTGGAAGGAACCTGTCCATTTTCACCAAAACAATCAGGAGCTATGACACGCAGCCTACCTGTTACCCCACAATCAGACAATAGCAAACTCAATAGGAACAAACCCACCTGTTATGTGCCCCCACAACGGCAAATTAAGTTCATCAGCCTCATTGGGAGGAGATGCCTGGTTCAGTGCCACCTCGACAATGTACCAGCTGAGGTTCTATGGGACACAGGGGCCCAGGCAAGTCTCATCAACAATGAGTGGCGGAAGCAACATCTCCCGCACAGCATTATCAGGCCACTCACTGAACTCTTGGGAACAGAACCATTGGTGGCATTAGCAGCAAATGGGACTGAAATTCCATATGAGGGGTGGATAGAGACAGAGTTTTATCTCAACAGTGATACACACCCAGAAAGGACACTACTAGTTCCGATGTTAGTTGCTAGTGACCCCAATGTTGCTGAGCAACCCATCATTGGCTTCAATGTGATTGAGGAAGTAGTGGGTAAATGGGGTAAGCGACAGCCAAGGTTCCAAAACGTTCAGCAAATCAGCAGGATCTTTTCAGTGCCAGTAAGGACAGCAAAATCAATGTTAAAGTTGTTACAGACACCAGAGTCAAACCGCAATATTGGGACAGTACATACAGGAAAGAGAACAATACACCTGGCTGCTGAACAAATAACCACTACGAATGTTCGAGCACACATGGGAGCCCAGTTTGCTGGACAGAGTCTGTTGTTCGTCCCTGATGAACCATCACAACTGCTTGAGGGTTTGGTCATCCAAGAAGGTCTGGTTGCTGTCCGAGAGGGAAGAGCAGTATACGTACCAGTCTCAGTTGCCAACACCAGCAAAGTCGCCATCACCCTGCCCCCCCGCACCATTCTAGGGCACTTGGAAGAAATAAAAGCAGCATACCCCATTACAGGAGAGTCCCCAGACAAGACACCAGAGGCTACGGAAACACACACCCCACAAAGTTTGGTCCGGCTAAATGAAATAACCAACACACCAGAACTGAGTAAAAAGCCACAACAGTGGGATCCTCCAGTAAGAATAGACCATCTAAGTGAAGATCAGCAGCAGACTGTACGTCAGGTGTTAAGAGAGGAATGCTGTGCTTTTGCTTATGATGACAAGGATGTTGGATGCATTCCCAGCTTAGAAATGCATATCACACTGCATGACAACACACCTGTTCGCAAGACCTATATATCGGTGCCAAAGCCCCTGCACCAAGAGGTAAAGGACTATCTGCAAGATCTGCTGAACCGTGGGTGGATTTCAGAATCAAGATCACCCTATTCTTCTCCAATTGTCTGCGTCAGGAAAAAGTCTGGTGAATTAAGGCTGTGCTGTGACTACAGGGAGCTTAATCGTAAATCGGTACCAGACAGTCACCCAATCCCCAGAATCCAGGATATGCTAGATTCCCTCCATGGCAGCTCTTGGTTTTCAGTTCTTGATCAGGGCTAAGCATATCACCAGGGATTCCTGGACCCTGAAAGTCGCCCTCTCACAGCTTTTATAACACCCGGGGGATTGTATCAGTGGAATCGCATACCATTTGGACTCAGTGCAGCTCCAGCAGAGTTCCAAAGGAGTATGGAAGGCTGTCTGAGAGGCCTTCGTGATGCTATCTGTCAGCCATATTTGGACGATAACCTGGTCCACTCTCCTTCCTTTGACATTCATGTGGACCACATCAGAGCTGTCCTGCAAAGGTATCAGAAACATGGTGTTAAACTCAACCCACACAAATGTGATGTCTTCAGGCGTCGAGTGCGTTTTCTTGGGCGGATGGTGTCAGGAGAGGGGTATAGCATGGATCCAGCTGAGATAGCTCCTGTCCAAGCACTTAAAGAGCGACCACCAAACACAGTAGGGGAGCTGAGCAGAATCCTGGGATTCCTCTCCTATTATAGGGCTTACATCCCAGACTTCTCAAAAGTTGCTAAGCCCCTATACCAGTTGCTGATCCTGCCTCCGGCCTGCACTTCACAACTGCCAGCCACCAAAGGAAGGAAGGTTAGTGTAAAACACAGGGGCCGACCACCACCAAACACACCTATTAGTTGGACACAGAGCCATCAGGATGCTTTAAGTAGGTAATTGTCTGTCTAACAGAGCCACCTATTTTAGGTTATCCTGATTTGCAGAACCATTCATACTCCACTGTGATGCCTCACAAGAAGGCTTGGGAGCTGTGCTATATCAGAAACAAACAGGCAAGATGAAGGTGATTGCCTATGGTTCACGGACATTGACGCCCCCAGAGAAAAACATGCACTCAGGTAAACTGGAGTTTCTTGCATTAAAGTGGGCAGTTTGTGAACGCTTCAGGGACTATCTCTATTATGCCCCACACTTTATGATTTATACAGACAACAATCCCCTTACTTATGTCCTCACTACGGCAAAACTGAATGCAACAGGTCACAGGTGGGTGGGAGAATTGGCAGACATTAATTTTACAATCAGATACAGACCGGGTAAGAGGAATGCAGATGCTGATGGCCTGTCCAGGCTTCCTCTCGACATCCAACAGTATATGGGTCAATGTACAGCGGACATAAAGCAGGAGGTCATCAGGGCTGCGGTGGAGAGTGCAGTGCACCAAAGTAGAAATTCCCTTCATGAGACGACAGTGGTGAACCAGAGCGCGGTCAGTCTACTGCAAGACACCACACCACTGGCTACTGAGAAGCCGTTCTCACAAGAGGAAATCAGGGCGAGTCAGGAGCGAGATGCTGTGATAGGACGTGTCTGGCAATACAAGACTAATAACTGTCTGCCAAAAGGCCATGCTCTCAGGGCAGAATCACCTGATGTCAGAATCCTGTTGAGACAGTGGAGGAGACTATATTTAAAGGAGGGTGGGGTCCTCTATAGGAGAGCCAATGGCAGAGATCAGCTCCTCCTCCCAAAAGAACATCACAACACGGTGTTCAGAGAACTTCACCAGGAGATGGGACATTTGGGGGTAGAGAGAACCCTGGGACTAATAAGAGACAGGTTCTATTGGCCTCGGATGCAGAGGGATGTAGAGAATTTTGTGATGCATGCCTGTTGAGAACCAGTTGTTTGCTCAGCTACAAAAGGTCTGTGGTATGCGTGGCTCTCATACAACCCCATATCATCCCCAAGGCAACGGACAAGTGGGACGTTTTAATAGGACTCTCCTGTCCATGCTGAGAACACTGACAGACACGGAAAAGGCAGATTGGAAGAACTCACTGTTGAAAGTAGTGCACGCTTACAACTGCACCCAGAATGAGGCAACTGGGTTCTCCCCATACTATTTGTTGTTTGGTCACACCCCACGACTGCCTGTAGATCTGTTATTCAACTTACCATCGCAAGAGCAGCAAGTATGCTACCAGGAGTATGTGGAAAAATGGCAGTCAAGAATGAGAGAGGCATATGAGATTGCATCAGCAGCAGGCCAGAAAGAAGCCCACAGGGGAAAAGAATATTACGATCAGAAATCCCGCGGCGCTCAACTTCACCCTGGCACTCACTGTCTACCCTCAGAGAGAGCGCCGTCGGCCGAGGGTGCTGACATATGATGCGTTGGGTAAACCCACCATCAGAGAAGCTGGTATGGACAGTCTTGTTGTGGGTACATTGGAGAACTGTTTTCAGACACTGTGGAGACCGTGGATGCCCGCAAGTGTACAGACATTGAGCTAGAGACTGAATTAATAAGTTGACGAGTACAGAGGTATATCAAGAGATATAGGTAAATACCAGAAAGTGTGTGACATGGTCAATATGCAATATTCGAGTCACAGTAGACACATGGTGTTACCAGTAGAAATCAACATGGTGATAAGTAAATGTGATGGTGTCTAACATGTAAACAGTAATAGTAATTTTGGTAACAGACTAGAATGGAGTGCTGGCCGATTTTTGTGAGTCTGGTTACAGTAGTTAAGAAGGGGAAACTGTTTATGGATCTGAAAAAAAAGAGAAAGGAAAAAAAATAAAAATGGTTGTAGTCCACATAAATTTGGTATTGTGTTTCAGAGAAGCAGCAAGAATCTTACAGCGTTCACTGTCTTTAATTTAAGACTGCCGCTATGCTGTTAACAGTCATACATGCCATAGATGTGTGTTTAACCAGTTAATGCTTCAAGGACAGACACTAATGGCAAGGTGGTTGATATTTATGGGGTTTTGAAAAAAAAAAAATAAATAATTGATTTTTTTTTATTATTGAAGTAGGGGAGGGTGTGGCACTCTGGACATTTATTCTGTTGCATTATGTCCATTGTATTTGTGTTTTGTCTTTGCCCCCATTGTCACATTTCTTTTTTTTTGTCATCCTTGTGTATTTCTGGCGCAGGTTAAAGCAGAGAGAAATTCACCTGCTTTATAGTTAAGTGATCTATAGCGATAGGCTCATTTTCACCTATAGATGGCAGTAGTGACTCTGTTACATGAGTGACTGGCGCGTGAATTCCAGCGTAGAGGAAGTGAAGCCAGTGTAAACACAGAACATTCGCAACAGCAGCCAAAGCGGCAGCCCACGCTCATTTTGGACTGTTTTGTGCAATATTTTGCAGTATGGACACGGAAATAAACCAAGTTGCCACCTGAAACCCGACTCGTCCTTCAGCGTGTGCAACATATACACATATAACACTAAACATGTGAAATTCTCATACTGATCCATTAGAATGACCAAGTGTACCCTCATTATCCTGTTTTAATTTGTAATCAGCTAAATGAGCTTTTAAGCTCCATTGTTAGCATTGTTAGCTGCATTCTAGACCATGTTCACTGATTGAAAGCAAAGTTAATAAACTCTAACCAATTTGCCTCATACTGATTTAAGGAAATATTTAACAGTGTTTTTTGTCCTATTTTACTTTGTAATGAACTCTGATGAGCTTTTAAGCTGTAGTGTTAGCATCATTAGCTGCAAGGGAGTTAGGTAGCAGTAACTGTGACATTAAAGTGTAGCTGAAACAAAGAATGTCCAGAAATGTTAATTATTAATATATATATAGTTAATTAATAATCTGTTAATTCTTGGTCCAGTTTCACCATAAACAATTTACTCCATCGTTGAAAAGCACTACCAATGTAAATTCTAGTTTACTGTGTCTCTTGTCATTAAGTTTTAGCTATGTTTACTTTTCTGAAAAGACAGAGATAAGGCTTTGGGGAATGTTTTATAAATGACGGATAGAAGACCCATGTAAACACAAGCACTCTGGACCATATCACTGTTCTCCGACAAGCTTTCTCAACCACATGGCTTAAACAATTTTTTAATCTGGTTTATAATATTTCATATTATAATATTTCAGGGGCATTGCCGTGCTAGAACAGGTTTGGGTCACTTAGTTCCAGTATAGGGAAATACTAAAATGATGGTTGGGAATTCCACATAGGTCCAAGGATAAGCTTTGTTAAAAGGTAAACCTAAACAATGAAGGAGGTCAGTCTCAAGAATGAACACTGAACCGTGACCATAGTGAATAATATTACAAAAGCTCCTCTTCCGTAATCACTCGACTTCACAAATTAGTTAATTTTTCTTTATCTATCTCACTCCAGGGGGTGCATAGGGTGGGAGACATTGTATGATGGAGAGGAATTTGGACAATGTCCTCCTTTCTGCCACCATCTGTAAGGAGACCAGCACCACTACCAGGATAACGCTGGTCTTTTTTCTTATCAGATTGTTAAGCCTGTTGGCATCTGACACCCTTAGGCTCTTTACCCAGCATAACACCACGTAGATGGACCAAAGTATCCACAGGAAGAAGAGTCTTTTCTGGACCTTTTGGTAAAGGGCAGCAGAGCTTTTAGTGCAGTCCAGTTTATTTATTTATAGTGTATTCCTGCATTGTTTCCACACTTGTTCCTCGGATGGCTAGGGGAGTACCAGGTCTCCTAATGTCCACTACCAGCTCCTGTGTTTTGCTGATGTTGAGCTGTAGTTGGTTCAGCTCACATCAGTGCAGAAAACTGTCCACCACCTCCTTGTACTCTGAGATGTCATCCTTTCTAATACACCCAATTACTGCAGAGTTTTCTGAAAACTTCTGCAGGTGGCAGGACTCCAAGTTTTATTTGAAGTCTGAGGTATGCAGGATGAAGAGGAACAGGGAGATCACCATCCCCTGTGGAGCTCCTGTGTTGCTCACAATAATATCTGATAAACAATCCTGAGTGTTACGTGAAAGTTGTTTTGCTGTATGTGTTTCTTCTTCTATGTCTTGCTGTTTCTACTTTTGGGAGTCCATAGGTACATCGCGGTGTTCGTCACTTTCTGTTTACCAATGATGGCGCTGGAGAGGCGGGACCTATTGCATGACGCTGATCCCGGAAGTAGAAAAGGCGAGACGCGGCAGCCGAAGAGGGAGAGGAAAGAGAGAGAGGGCAATTGAGCACGGCGTTTGGTCGCCGCGGGAATCTTTTCTTTTCCATTATTCCAACTCATGCAAACCAGACTGTTTTGGGTTTTATTATTGTTGTAAGGACTTGTATGTGAGTACGTAGCTTTGTGTATCTGGGATCACGGTTACCGTGTAGCTTGCTGGTTAAGTTTGGTTAGCCCTATGTGCAAACTCAGTACCTTTATGTTGAGCTATGTGGCTATCGTGTGATCTCTCTGATTGAGCGATACTTGCGTATGTCTTCTGTTTGTATTACTCACTCTGGGTGAACCACAGGCTAGTTGGTGCGCACCTACATTCCAACACGTAGACTATTGTATGTCTAGCTCACCAGGTAAGTGGACACGTGCCACCCCATGTATTTTGGTTAGGTTAGGGGACACGTTAGGTAGGGAAGTTCCTTTTTGTTTGTTTCTTTTATTTGGCACTGTCCGTGGAAATCACTCAAGAGTGTGTTTTGTCTATGTTTTGTGTTTGGGTGTAAATAACCATTGTAAATAGTTATTGTTTCTTTGGTGACCACATTTTGAGTAAAACACCTAAAAATGTCTAAAACCCGTCCTTTGGTTGTTATTTAATTCCCTCATCACCAACATGCTAATATATTCCATCTAGTTACCCGAGGCACTTAGTGCTGGAGTGTAACACTGAGGCCATCCAGATAGGTACTGCAAAATCCAAGACACCAGTGGAGCATCTACCTACATGGCTGTCATCTTCCTCCCAAGAAGAACTGGCTGGAAGGTATTGAAAGCGCTTGAGAAGTCAAAAAACATGACTCTGACCATGCCCCTAGGCCGATCCAGGTGGGTGTAAATGTGATGGAGTAGGTAGATGAAGGCATCCTCTACTCCCATTGAAGTTTACTGAAGGCTCAACCAGTGGCCGGAGGGATTCAAGAACCAACCTTTCAAAGACCTTCATGACATGTGAGGTCAATGCTATTGACTAGAAGTCACATGGGGCACTGGGCTGGGCCTTCTTAGTTAAAGGAACCAAGCAGAATGTCTTCCACAACACGGGGACTTCCTCTAGTTCTAGTTTTATGTTGAAGAGACACTGTATCACATCACAAAGCACAGGCTTTGAGGATCTTCGGACTTATGCCATCAGGACCTGTGCCTTAGGCTGGGTATACAGCGATCTCCTCACCTGGTCTGTAGAGATGGTCAGGAAGCTACATGTATTATTGCTGTGTCCAGATGACAACAACAACTTTTTATTGAGACGGACCATCAAATCTGTTGAAGATAAAGTTCAGCTTTTTAGCTCTCTCTATGTTGCCCTCCGTCACCCAGCTGCTAGGTTTGTAGCCTGTGATGGTCCTCATGCCTCTCCATACCTCCCTAGTTATGCTCTAGTATCCTCTTATAAGCATCCGTCACCTCCTTGATCCTCGCTGACCGCTCTTTCTGGATCCTTTTCTTTCCTGCTTCCCTGTCCCCACACATGAACACATTTTTCTTTTCATTCAGGAGGGTCTTGATGTCTTTGGTGACCCAGGGCTTATTATTTGGAATGCAGCTGACAGCTTTGACAGGGACAGTGGCATCGACACAGAAGTTGATGTACTGAATGATACAGTCTGTGAGTCCATTGATGTCATCTCTCTCTAGTATGAAAAATGTTTCCAAATCTGTAGTCTGGAAACAGTCCTGCAGAGAGACATATATCTCCTCAGACCACTTCCTTACAGTCTTGGCAGGAGCAGGGCAGGAGGTGAACCAGGTTGTGGTCTGATCTTCCAAGTCGGGAGAGGGGGAAAGCACTTTAGGTTTCTTTAACAATATCATGTAGCATGTCTAGTGTTTTATCCCCCCTCATGTGGCAGTCCACAAACTGTCTGAAAGTGCAGAGCATTTTGTCCAGTGTTAAGTGGTTGAAGTTACCAGAGATCATGAAGAAAGCATCGGGGTGCAGAGTCTGTAGTCTCATGGTAAATGAGTGGATGACGTCTCACACAGTTTCTGGGATGTAGTAGTCTTTCATGTGGCATTTTCAGAGCCAGATGGGTAACACTTCAATGTTTGGGCTACAGAAATGTTCCTTAATGGTAATTTGACCAGGGTGGGACCATTGGTTATTAATAAAAACAGCAAGCCTGCTGCCTTTTTTCTTACGGCACTTGGCTTAGTTGGGTAGGTCACTTTCCATTCCTTTCCTATTAGCAAAGCCCCATGGTACATACCTTGGTGTTGGTTTTGGTATTCTGGGTTTCTTTTTATTTGTTTATGGCTTTGGGGGAGAGTTTTCTGTAGTAGCATGTAGGCTTTGTTCAACAGCCAATGAGTGATTTCCAGTATCTCATGTACTTGTTTGTGGTCTGTGTTCCTTTTGAGTCTGCCAGATGCTTTTGGACATGACATGTTCCCTCAGTAATTTCTCTCCAGCTGACATCCTGTCCCTCCTTCTGGTATGGAGAGAAGACATGGGTGAGGCTTGTTCTTCTTTTGACCTATGATCTTGTTCTTCTTTGTTCTATCTTTTGGTTGCTATGGCCTGCCTCTCCCACTGAGCAGTGAGTTGGAATAGGGCTGTATGTAACTGGATCTCCTCCTTCACTTCTGTGTGGATAGCGTTAGGCAGTTCTTACCTTTCCTTTAAACATCATATCTCCTTTTAGTTCTAGTTCCTCTTCTTCTTTTATCAGTGGATTGATGCCCATATAGATGCCCATATAGATGCCCAAGATGTGGATATGCAGGCATTCCTCTCATTGTAGTTGGTAAACTTGGCTTCAGAGACTTGGCCTCATTTGCTTTTCCTCAAGACTCCTTTTCGTGTTATCAGTTTTCCTTTTTTTTCCCACAGCAGGACTTTCTGATGCCTCTCTGTTTAGCTTTATCCAAAAATTGCAATAAACCAAATAAAATTTTATTTTTCTTAAAACTGTAACACAATAATATATATTTTATCACTCCAATGTTAATATGACCCAGCAGTTAGTAAACCTTTCCTCTTAAGCAGAAAATAATCTTATATGAACAATTTTATAATATCTCACACACTCTTACACACTCTACCACTCAAATATGCACAGTTCCATAACTTAAAATTTAAATATCCACACAGCTCACATTCACACTTCAGTACACAACTTAAAATTCAGACATCCAACAAACACTGAGCTGATTATACAATTTAAGTGACACAAGCAAAGTGGAGAAAAAAGCAACTAATTTTCAGTGATCCAAAAAGAAACAATGCTCTAATTATATAATTTACTTAACACACACAAAGTACTAAATATAAAATTTCCCTTGAAATTGAAATTAAAAATTCAGCTGCCAAATGAAGAATGTACTGATTATACAAGTTCACTTATCACTCAAAATGAAAAGAAATGCCAAAATCAGATGTCAAATAAACAGTCTATTAACCTACTTGAAATTAAAAGTGCCAAAGTTCATATAGCAGCTAAAACAATGCATTAATCTACACCAAATAATAAAATGCTAAAATTCATATAACAATAAACAATGTCTTAACTTACTCAAAATGATAAATGCTGAAATTCTGTTAAAAAACAAACAATGCACAATAGAAAATACATTAGCCCACTTTAAATAATAATAATAATAATAATAATAATAATAATAATAATAATAATAATAATAATAATAAACACAAAATTTCAATGCCAGTTCTATTTGCAAGGATCAAACAGCTCTTTGAAGAAGAAGAAGAAGAGACAATTAAACATCGCCCCCTGCTGGTCCTGCTGTAACCCTCCATCTAAAAAAACCGAGAAGAAATGAGAATAAACATCGCTCTCTGCTGAGTTTTACATTTTACTCCCCATTGTATTATTTTTTCTTCTTCTGCTAACTATTCTCTTTCATTTTATTATCTGTATTGTACTACTATACCAGTTTTTCTTTTTTTTTCGTTTTACTCTTTCACATTTAATTATTTCAATTTTCTTTTTTTGTTTGTTTATTTGTTTTGATTTTTATTCCCCACCCCTTTTTTTCTACATTATTCACTGTTTTTCAAATTTCATTTTTTTTCTCTTTTTTATTGTTTCTTTCTTACTTCTCTTACTCCCCCCCCCCTTTAAGAGCAGTGCTAACAGTCTATGAAAATATAACTTTTTATATATTGCTAACAATGTCCTTATTAAGTGCTGAACACAGGGGGAGGTGAATTACAAAATAAAACCATTATGTAAAAGTCCTGCCACCATTTTGAGAAATGATAGAAATGGATTCATATTAGTTCATGTGCTGTAATATTGTAATACTGTAATGAGATTTATTATCATTAATTAACATTAACATGCATTGTGCTGTTTGTCTCAGATGGCGCTAACATACGACTCGCTGGTGGCAGTCACTCCTGCTCTGGTCGAGTGGAAGTCTATTATAATAACCAGTGGGGAACAGTGTGTGATGATGACTGGGAAATGAAGGATGCGCAGGTGGTGTGTAAACAGCTTGGATGTGGTGATGCTGTCAGCGCTCATCAAAGTGCCCACTTTGGTCAGGGAAGTGGCCCAATATGGCTGGATGATGTTCAGTGTTCTGGAAGTGAAAGCACCATCACACAGTGCTCTCATAGTGGATTTGGAAAACACAACTGTAACCATGGTGAAGATGCTGGTGTTACTTGCTCAGGTACAGAAAAAACATTATGATATTGTAATGAATGTGATTATATTTATATTGCATTTATTAATTTGTATTATTTATTTAATAAAGCGACTTAATAAAGAACCACAACATGGATAAGTAGTCTGGCTGTCAATTTGGTTAATAAGACAAAATAAAATGCAGCTTGTCATGTTACCAAGAAACTATAAGATGTAACTTCCTCTGTCTTAAAGACTTTCCCATATAGAAACGTAAAGTTAAAGCTTTACCTCTGTTACTAGTGCTGACCCTGGAAACTCCTTCCATAAATGTTCAGCAAACATCTTCTCACCTACTTAACCATAGCCATATTTTTAAACCTGTTTATCTGAAGCATCTGGAAAGTCCCTGTGTAAGTTGTTACTATGAAATTAATCCATAATAAGAAAATGAATGCTTCTGACTGCTCAAATTCCATTCAGCAAATTGAAGAGTGCTCTGGTATGAATTTTAAATATACTTTTAGTGTTTTTGATGAGCTGCTCTTCCATGCAAATGATTGTAAAAGATTATTCCCATTATTATCTGCTTAGTAGCCTGTATGTCTCACTATGTTTATGTATGTTTTAATCCTTCAAATATTATTTATTGTTGCGTCAAACTGACATGAAATTCTTCCCACCATGTTGAGTAAATCTTGCATGGCCATCAGGATTGAACGTTTTGCATAATCCAACAAAAAACAACAAAATGCATGGCTTTAATTCAGTAATGAATCCTTAACCAAGAGCCAAAAGTTACTTTTTTACATTGTTGATTTCTAGAATATATGGCATTGTTCACGTGACATTTTGTAACTGTATCAGACCCATTCTAACATGCATCTCTGTAGTCTTCAGTTTATACAATAGTGGGAGATCGATAAAGAAGCGATCTGCAGAGTCTACAGCAGTTCCTCTGACTTCAGATGCCCCAATTCAGGGCCAGTACACCTGTAACTACTCATACAGGGAAAATGCCACCACATCATCCACAAGCAGCTCCATTACCTTCACTGTGGGTAAGTACAGAGAGGATGTTATATAGAATAGAATTAAGTCATTATTTAATTATTGAATGTGGATTAAATAATTGTCATTGATTATCTGTAATTTCTATACTATTTAAATAGTTACAGTAAATTAATTAAATTATTTAATTAAAATGACTTAATTAAAATGATTAATGCATAAATAATGTTAGTCAGTGATGGCTGGTCATGATCTTGAAACTGAGGAATAAAATATTCTACTATCTCTCAGTAACTCTGTAGTCATGTCCATGCCGGAGTGAACACTCTTGCACCTGCTAGAGGTCTGTGAGTGTGCTTCTAACCATCATCTCTCATTTGTCCAGAGCTGCTGAGACCTGATAGAGGAGAATTAGAGGAGATCTGTCTCTGTCATATTCTAATTATTTACTTTACTTACTATTACTTACTTCCCTTCTCTTTTTCCTCTCCCTCCCTTTAGAGTGGCACTGACAGTATATACAGTAATAATATAACTCTTTACGATATGTTGACACTAAAGTCCTTATCAAGCTCTGAAAAAAAAAGGGGGTTGGGGTTAGTAGGCTGAAGGGCCGGGCTGGGGCGGTCACAAAATAGTAAGAAACTGGATTTGAAAGGTGATTAAAGGAAATTATTAATTAATTAATTAATGCAAATAATTACTGTTTGTAAAATAATTTTACGCACAACTGATATGTAAAAGTTCTGACATTTTCAGAATTTAATAGGAATAGCAGACATGGATTCATATTAGTTCGAGTGTACTTATATTACATTGATTAACTTTTATTGGTTAGCAAAAAAATGTGACATATATTAATGGATACAGATGTCTTCTTTTATGGTGTTACATAAAGATCAACATTTCACAACATGTATACATGAGCTGGTTGTTAATTTGGTTAATAATACCAAAGAATGCAGCTTGTCATGTTGCCAAGAGACTGTAACGTATATTCCTCCACCTTAAAGATGTTCCCCATATAACAACACAAAGTAACAGGTTTACCTCTGTTACAAATTGCTGACATTGGAGACTCCTTCCATAAATGTTAAACAAACGTCTCCTTACAGAAAACGTCACCATAGCAACATTTTAAAATAAATTTTTCTGAAGTGTCAAGAAGGCCACTGTAAGTTGTTGCTATGGTAACAATATAAACATGTTATAGAAAATTAATCCTTTTGTCCACTCAGATTCCATTTAGCAAATTCAAGAGTGCTATGATATGATCTTAAATAAACTTTTAGTATTTTCTGATGAGCTGCTCTTCCTGGCAAATTATTGTAAAAGTGTCAAATTGACATAGCATTATTTCCATGCAAATCTTGCATGGCCATCACTTATCAGCATTAAATATTTCGCATTATCTGTGATATTTTTTGAGGAAAAAATGACAAAGTGTGGCTTTTATTCAGGAATGCTTAACCAAAAACCAAAAGTTACTTTTTAGCAGTGTTGATATCTAGCATATATTTTATTGTTCACTAGACATTTTGTATTGAGTTTAGTTAGGAAATAAAATTTGGATTTTGATTTACTGCAACAAAATCAACACTCTCAAGCATACAAGAACTGAAAATAGGGAAGGTGAAAGTTTTCTGCAACCTCAACTGGTTATGTTTGTAATTTTATAACACTTTACAGCTAATCGATACAAACTTACTATTCGGTACTTAAGCATACAAGGATAGAAAATCAAGTAAAAAAAATTCTACAACTTAGTTTTATTTGTAACATTATTTTACTTAAGTCATGCAAAGCTGATATAAAATCTGTGATTAAGAAATAATATATTTTTACATATTAAATCAGTCCGAGAGATCAGGCTGGTGAAAGGTTCGAGTAACTGTTGTGGTCGAGTGGAGATCCAGCACAAAGCCCAGTGGGGAACAGTGTGTGATGATTCCTGGGACTTAAAGGATGCAGAGGTGGTGTGTAGACAGCTTGGATGTGGTAAAGCCGTCAGCGCTCCTCATAATGCCCGCTTTGGTCAGGGAAGTGAACCAACCTGGCTGGATGATGTTCAGTGTGCTGGAACTGAGAGCTAATTAGATCAGTGCTCACACAGAGGATTTGGAGTGGAGAACTGTGCACATCATGAAGATGCTGGAGTCATGTGCTCAAGTAAGCTGTTATAGTTTTCTGTTGCAATACACTGTTTAACCTAAACACGCTTACAAAATTATTAGTTATATTTCTTTATTATAAGACTTGCAGACTCCCACATTGACTCGGATCTCCCCAAACTCTGTGGTCTCACCTGGAGAAGTCCTTCAGTTCAGC
>JAQMCW010153411.1:0-12404 GCA_030068335.1 Chrysichthys cranchii | reverse complement strand
ACAACTCTGACTTTTCTCTGATAGAGTGATTGGAACAGATACTTCTTTGTCACAAAAAACATTCATGAAGTTTGGTTTTTTTATGACTTTATTATGGGTCATAAAGCTGGTGATCACTTCTAACCAGTGTGTGAGAGCCTCATTATGACAGATGACCAGACCTAACCCATGGTCGTAGGCAGCACTGCGACGTCCGGCGAAATGGAGATTCCGCTGTCAGAATTTCTTCTGCAGCAAAAACAACAGCTGGACACCCTCATGAACACCGTAGCCGGGCTGGTAAGAGCAGCCCGCATGCCGCCTGCCCCAGCACCCCTGGCTCCATCGCTCCCACCTAATGTCGCGAATATTCGGCATGTCACGGCTCCGGAGCGCTATGACGGGGACCCCTACAGGTGCAATAAATTCCTGCTGACCTGCGTGCTGTATTACGCCGAATGCCCCGAGATGATGGACCAGCAGCGCGTCTCCCTCCTCATCCAGAGACTCACCGGCCATGCCATGGACTGGGCCACTGCTGTCTGGCATGCCGGCAGCCTCCCTACGACCAACTATGAAGAGTTCACGCGCCAGTTTCGGCCGGTTTTCGAGCATCCGGAGCATGGACTTACAGCCGGACAATGGCTACTCAACCTGAAACAGGGCGACGCTTCCGCTGCCGACTACGCCATCACTTTCCGGGTGCTCGCCGCCCAAAGCGGTTGGAACTCGCCTGCTCTCCACGACGTGTTCCTTCACGGTCTACGGCCGAATGTCAGGCAGGAAGTCGCTAGTAAGGACGCCGGTCAGCCACTGGATGAAATCATCGCGCTCACTATCACCCTGGACGCCAACCGTCGGGAAAATTTTCAGCACCCTGTCTCACAGGTCACACAGTTGCTGATTCACCGCTACCCCGCAATCAGCACCGGCACCAGGCATTTGCTGGGACTCGATTGGGTGCCAGAACCCATGCAGCTCGGCTCCCAAAGGCTCCCCAGCAGAGGTCGCCATCAAGTTACCCGAACCGAACAATTTCCCAGGGATAAACTACTCACTAACCGAGACTCTCATGTAACCTGCACCTCACACACTCCTTTTATGTCTAGGTCTCTAGCCCGTAACCACCATTGTGTTGATGTCCTGTTACATGTGTCTGATAATGTCTATTCTGTGTCTGCCTTAATAGATTCCGGGGTGACTGGCAACCTCATCACCAGAGCACTAATCACCTCCTTCAACATACCGGTAATCAGGTTAGCCCACCCGATCCCCGCACAAGCGCTCGATGGTCACTATGTGGGCGATCGACCACTCGCTTTTAAGACTTGGCCAATTAGAATAGACATACCTCCCGACCATACGGAACAGCTTGAATTGATGGTTATTGAACACTCCCATCCAGCTCTCGTATTGGGACTGCCTTGGCTCTGTGTACACCGTCCGACATTGGATTGGCTTACACCGCGGATTGTCGCATGGTTGTATGCGTGCGCCGCGCATTGCCTATCCCCGCTGGTTACTGCATTAACCACATCTGTGGAGAGTCCGGAAGCTCACAAGCACGTACAAGTGCCTGTGGAGTACACTCGGTACGCACGGGTGTTTTTGTCCGCTCAGGCCACCTGGCTTCCTCCCCACCGGCCATGGGATTGTGCTATAGACCTGCTGCTGGGTTCTCAGCTGCTGCGCTCACGTGTTTACCCATTGTCTCGGGAGGAAACTTGGGCCATGGAGGAATATGTGCATGACGCGCTGGCTCAGATCCTGATCAGCAGGTCTACTTCGCCTGCCTCCACCAGTTTTTTTTTCATTGCGAAAAAAGGGGGAGGCTTACGCCCGTGTATAGATTACAGGGGGCTCAACGCAGTGACAGTAAAGTACGCCCACCTGCTTCCTTTAGTACCAACCGCCATAGAACAACTAAGGGGGGCAACAGTGTTCACCAAATTGGACCTTCAAAGCTCGGGTGATGAGTGGAAGACAGCCTTTAGCACGCCGTTGGGGCACTACCAGTATAACATCATGGCATACGGACTGGCTAATGTGCCCAGTTTTTCAGGCGTTCATGAATGACGTGTTCCGGGACATGCTGGGCCGGTTTATGATCTACCTAGATGATATTCTTATTTACTCCAAAAAACTATGCTCAGCATGTCCAGCACATAAGACAGGTTCTGGCATGCCTGCGTCATCATCAGCTATATGTGAAAGCTGAGAAGTGTGTCTTCCACCAACGGGAGATCTCATTTCTCGGCTATCGCATAGGCCCCCGTGGCGTTGCCATGGAACACAACAAGGTGTCAGCAGTTACCACTTGGCCAATGCCACAAACAGTAAAAGAGTTGCAACGGTTTCTGGGATTTGCCAATTTTTATAGGCGTTTCATTAAGGGATTCAGCATGGTAACAGCACCACTAACTGACCTGCTTAAAGGAGCGCCCAAGTGCATTGTCATTACTGCCGCCGCCGAGCAAGCATTTTCCCACCTGAAGTGCCTGTTTGCATCAGTCATCGTGCTGAAAACACCCAATCCAAACAAACCTTTCTGTGTAGAGGTCGATGCATCCGAGGTGGGGATCGGTACCGTCCTCTCCCAGAGACACGGCGCTAAGGAGCAGTTACACCCGTGTGCGTATTTTTCTCGCAAGTTAAACGCAGCGGAAAAGAATTATGACATAGCCATTCGGGAACTGCTGGCGGTAAAAGCAGCGGTGTCAGAGAGGCGCCACTCGCTGGAGGGCGCGAAATATCCGTTTACCATGCTGATAGACCACCGGAACATAGAATATATGCGCCAGGCGAACCGTTTAAATTCTAGGCAGGCCCGGTGGTCTCTGTTCTTTTCCCGTTTTAACTTCACGATCACATACCGTCCTGGGTCGAAGAACGTAAGAGCCGACGCCTTGTCGTGAAAATACAGCGCTGACCCGCCGCCCGCAACACCAGCGCCCATTCTGTCGCCCGAGCTCATGGTGTCCCTGATTGCTTGGGAGGTGGATGCGGAGATCGAGCAGACAACATAGGGAGTCCCAGTACCAGCAGCCTGTCCTCCGGGCCACACCTACATACCGGAGGCACTTCGAGCTCGGCTGATAGAATGGGCACATACGAGTCCGGCGGTAGGACACCCCGGGGTCGCCCAGACCCTCGCTCGCGTACGGTCGCGCTACTGGTGGCCCCGACTAGCGGAATCCGTGCGGGAGGCCATTCTTTCATGCGCTGTCTGTGCCAGTTCGAAGGTCCTGCGAAGGCTCCCCATGGGGAAACTGTTGCCCTTACCTGTGCCAAACCGACCATGGTCGCACTTTGCGGTTGACTTTGTGACCGACTTACCCGCGTCACATGGTTACACGGCCATCCTGGTGGCATTCGATTGCTTCTCTAAGGGGTGCCGGTTCATCCCGTTCTCTTCACTCCTGTCTGCCAAATTGACCACGGAAGCTCTGTTCCAGCATGTCTTCCGCCACTACGGCATCCCGGAGGATATCGTATCTGACCGGGGGCCCCAGTTTACCTCCCGCTTATGGAAGGCATTCTTTAAGAAACTGGGGACCTCCGTCAGCCTGACCTCAGGATACCATCCCCAATCTAATGGTCAGGCTGAGCGCTCCATTCAGGAGCTCAGTTGGTATCTCCAGGCATACTATAGTGGGCGGCAGCACAACTGGGCAGACTACCTTCCATGGGCCGAATACGCCCAGAAATCCCTTAGACACTCCTCCACTCACCTCACCCCATTCCAGTGTACGCTGGGCTACCAACCGCCCTTCTGCCCCAGGGACACAACACTGACCGACGTACCAGCTGTAGATGCGTGGTTTCGGGAAGCAGAGTGGGTGTGGCAAGGGGCGTACGCGAGGATACGGGAAGCTGTGCGGAGGTTCGCGACACAGGCCGATCGCCGTAGGGAGAAAGCCCCACAATACCACATCGGGGATCGGGTTTGGCTATCCACTAGGGACTTACAATTAAAACTCCCTTCACGCAAGCTATCCCCCCGTTTCATTGGTCCCTTTGCCATCGAGGCCCAAATCAACCCGGTCACGTATAGGCTTACACTCCCCCTGCACATGCACATATCTCTGTCCTTTCACGTGTCCCTTCTTAAACCTGCAGTACCTGGTCTGCTGGATGATGATGGAACGGCCCCCTCCGCTTCGGGGGCCATTGCTCTCCGGCATACCGGGTTCAAGGCTTCTTGGATTCCCGCCGTAGTGGTGGTCTGCTCCAATACCTCGTGGACTGGGAGGGCTACGGCCCCGAGGAACGGAGCTGGGTTCCAGTGTCAGACATCCTCAGCCAGGAGCTCGTCCGGGAGTTCCACAGGGCTCCCCCCGATTGTCTGGCCCCACGCGGGCCGGGGCGCCCTCATTCAGCTACCACTGGAGGGACCGTCCTCGCACCCAGGTCTGTTCGTCGAGCCCTTGGAGGGGGGGGGTGATGTCAGGCCAGCAGGCAACCAGCCTGTCGCTCACCGTTCCACCTCCCTAGAGTACTAGCCAGGTTTTCCACCTTGCAACCTCACTACACGCTCATACACCTAACCACACACAGCTGATGCTCATCACCTGCACTCTATTTATACGCCAGTTGCCCTTAGCTACTCATCTGGGTCACCCTCGTATTTCTATATCGGTACAGTGTGTTTATCCTCGTGTGTTTATTTCACTCAGTGCAGACCTCCCAGCAGTAGCACGGCTCTACGTCCAGCGTCGTCGGCCTCCTGTCGCTTACAAGCGGACTTCGAACTCTCAACCCACCTCCTCTGAGTGTCCTCATACCACTGCTCTGGGAGCTGCTTGGCCTCCCGTCATTGCAGATCGCCCTCAGCCGACGAGAGCTTGGATTGTACGCTTGTTACACTACTGCTGTATTTCTTTATTCCTGTGTATTAAAACTCTGGTGATCACTTCTAACCAGTGTGTGAGAGCCTCATTATGACAGCATGTGTTCATTCAGCAAGTCCATTAATGAAGAAAGCAAGAAAGTTGTTGTCAGTTGGGTGACCATTTGATGAAGTCTTTCATTGAAATTTCTTGGGAGACCAATTTAGGATTAGCTCAATTCTTGAGTACTATCTGTTCCAATGGTGCCAAGATGTCCACTTTCTTATGTCATAAATTGTTTCTTTGTAAAGTTATAACTGTTAATTGATAACTCCATCTCTGGTATGTAGAACAAAAGAAGCCATGTGGTGAGATGAATAAGTTGCATGGCTGCATTGACCTTATACAACATTCATTTCTGCCCCTTGAGTCAGGCAATGGTTTGCAAGATAAGAGATATAATGTCACTGCATGATGCAGAAAATCTATTTAATGCTTTTGTTACCTCTAGGTTAGATTATTGTAATGCCTTCCTGTCTGGATATTAAACTAGATGCATAAACAAGCTCCAGTTAGTCCCAAATGCAGAAGTGAAAGTACTTACTAGAACAAGAAGATATGAGCATATCGCCCCTATCTGATCTATACTGTATTGGCTCCCAATCAAATTTTGCATTGATTATAAAATACTACTGTTTACCTATAAAGCTCTGAATAGTGCTGAGTGAACTGCTGGTATTTTATGATCTGCCACACCTATCTGGATTCAAAGATGCAAGCTATTTGTTAGTACCTTAAATAGTAAAGTCTACAAAGGGGACAGATCTTTCTCTCATAAAGTTATGGAACAACCTTCTAATTAGGGTTTAGGACACAGACAAAGTCTCAGGGTTTAAGTCTAGGCTGAAAACTTATTTGTCTAATCAAACTTTTTGTTAATAGAGTTTTATTAGGTAAAGGAGCAGATCTGGTGGGTTCATGGACCTAGAGTGTTTTAATAAACAGTGATAAGCACTGTGTGTTGCTCAGGCGATGCAATTATCCATGGCCCTATTTGGCCTGTATGCAAACTCAAGGGGACCTAAGGTGACAGGGAGAGAGAGGCAGATGTGGGTTTTGACTAGTTGCTTGAAGCACTTCATTATGACTAATGTCAGTGCAACAGATCAGTTATCCCTAAAACGGAAAGACACTGGTTTCTTGGGGACACGAACAATGATGGATGACTTGATCCTACACTCTAAAAAATGCTGTAAATTTTTACAGCATTTTACTGGCAGCTAGGGTCACCAGTACAATACTGTAAAATGTACAGTAAACAACACTAAAGGTATTTACAGTAAAGTACTGTAATATCTTAATGTTATATAAAACCTTTAGCTGATGCTGGGTATAGTCAAGCCTCTTGCCCAACCATGCTAGTTCCAGGAGTTGGACACACAACCTTTTGAACCAAAGTCAACACCTTAAATATTGCAAGCCCCCACAACAGCACTGAAATGAGTTTGCACTGAATAAACTACACTGATTCTAACATTGAATTAACTCCACTTTGACACTTTCACTTACAGTTGAAGTGATCATGTGTTCAAATCCTGGTACTGCCAAACTACCTTAATAACTCATTAAGCAAGACTCTTCAGCTCAGTTATATCCTGCATTGTGCAAATGCAACATCTTACTTTAAACTATGTAATAGTACTTTACTGTAAATATGTTCATAGTTATTTACTGTAAATTTACAGTATTTGACAGTCGTTTACTGTACGTTTACAGAATTTACTGACAATCCAAGCTGCCAGCAAATTATTGTAAAAATCTACAGCAATTATTTTAGAGTGTACACTCAGACTGGTGGGCTTGTCTGGCTTCCTCATGGACCTGTAGCATTACACCCTCAGACATACTACGCCTGTCTCTTTCATCTTTACACACTAAGAAAAACACAAAAGTTAGCTTATTACGGATGCATGTATTGTCCGTCATCCATCTTTTAATCTAGCCAAACGCAATGAAGAAAAAGCATAAGTTTACAGATATCAAGCTAGGCTCTAGGACCTAAACTAGGTTATAGGCTTAATTACTCACCCTCATAATTGTGGATGCACCTTGATATATACAACTTGAAACCTGTCTCCTATTTGCTGGTGAGTGCAAGTGAAATTGTGTCAAAAGTTCTGTACGTTATTGACATTTATCCATTGTAAATCTAGCAGGCATCACAAAAAATATACCATTGTTGATAGCATACTGCCACGAACTTGAAACTGGTATGACCATTTTAGTAGAAACCGGATGTCAGCAGACTACAGTTATGCACAGAGCCTATTCCTCCCAAGCATTAAATCAGAGAGGATTGAGGTGCAGCGAGAGCTGCAAATGTATGACCACTTCCACATTCAACTTTTAGTAGGAGGGAGGGGGCAACTGATCACCTATCATTTACCAGAAAAGTTCTCTTTATGCTGACCAGAACAACCTAGTGCTACATTCAAGTCATTAACAAGGTCATTTATGATATATGGTGATACGCCCACTTATGAGACCAGAACTGTTCCAATTTTACTCCCATAGAGATGAATCAAACGAAGAGCCTGTTCACGTCCTATTAATGCAATTTATAGTATTTATTAATACTCTTAACTGAGTATTTGAATGCAGCTTGGGGGTCAGTTGGTAGTGTAACATTTCATACATACTATTTAGCCATTTTGAAATTATCTGGTTGAATTAAGTTGCTCTGTCTAGGTAGGTATGTTTTAAGATCTTTGGCTAAATTATCATGTCAAAACTGTGATGATGTGTTGTTTTGCCTAAAACCACTAGGTGTCAGTAGTATGGTGAAATAAGAAATGTTTTCTCAGAGGTGGGAACAGATTTTTGGGGGACACAAGTCACGGTTCAGAGATAATGTAATGCTCCCAATTTTTTAAATAAAAAATACTAAAGACAAGAAATTATTGATTGATGTTGATAAGATTTATTGATAATCATTATTGAAAAAGAACGAAACATGGTACCAGGAGTGAACTGTGCGTGAAGCTACTTAATGAGCAAGATCTGTGCACTGTAGCGCCTAGTGAAATTAGACATAATGGAGGGTCTGAAGCCACTGGAGCACTTGAAGCTAACAGGGAATGTCGACAGCAAGTGGCACATGTTTAAGCAGCAGTTTCATCTATATATCGAGGCGATGGGACTGGATTCAAAGCCGGATGCAAGAAAGGTAGCTTTACTGCTCACAATAGCTGCCCCGCAAGCCATTGAAGTGTACAATATTTTCGGTTTTGATGGGGAGGAAGATTGTTTAAAATTGGACACGGTCCTAGGCAAGTTTGAGGCTCACTGCTCTCCAAAGAAGACCGAGACACATGAGAGATATGTATTCCGTTCCAGGCTGCAGCAACAAGGCGAAAATTTTGATAATTTTTTGACGGATCTCAAGATAAAAGCACAATCATGCAATTTTGACAGACTCAAAGACTCAATTATCAGGGACCAAATCGTGTTCGGCATTGAGGACAAAAAAGTCAGAGAAAGACTGCTCAGAGAAGTGGAACTGACGCTAGAGGGAGCAATCAAGATTTGCCATGCAAGTGAGTTGTGCCAAAAACATGTGAAGATGTTTAGCAAAATGGCAACTGATGGTAACCTGAATGTGAAAGAAACTGCAGATGTTGGTGCCGTCTCAAAGCCGAATAACACTTGGCGAGGCATGCAAAGCGGACAAAGAAAGGGTCCATTCCACTGCAAGAGATGTGGCACACAACACAAACCAAAGGAGTGTCCAGCCTTTGGTAACCAATGCAATAACTGTCAGAGGAAGAACCATTTTGCTAAACAGTGTTTTTCAAAACGAAAAGAGAAACAGAAAGGAAGATTAGTTAATGTTGTAGAGGACACTGATTTGAGTGACACATTTTTTGTTGGCATGGTGAACTGTGAAAATGAACCAGAAGAACAGATAAATGCTGTTAAAGACGACAAATGGATAGCATCATTGCAAATAAATGGGAGTATAATTACGCTGAAATTGGATACTGGTGCAAAAGCAAACTTGATCAGTATGCCTGATGTGAAAACAATGAAAGAAAAAACAAAAATACAAAGAAAAACACTTGCACTGAAGGATTATAATGGACAGAGCATTGAGTGTTTGGGCACATGCAAGCTTAAAGTCTCAGTGAAAGATAAAGTGCACCACCTTCACAGGAGATAAAGCCTGTGAACATTTGCAGCTGGTAAAAAGAGTGTATCAAATTAATGCTGGTATGACTGCCTCATCTGACTCTGTTGATGCGATAGTACAGAACTTTTCAGATGTCTTCAGGGGTTTTAGTGTACTGCCATTCACATACAAAATTCAGCTGAAAGATAATGCACAGCCAGTTGTACATGCCGCAAGAAGAGTTCTACTGGCATTAAGAGACAGTCTAAAAAAGGAACTGGAGCGGATGACAGTACTCGGTGTGATAAGGAAGATCGAGGAACCAACAGACTGGGTCAGCTCCATGGTCTGTGTGAAGAAAAAGAATGGTGAGTTGAGAGTATGTATGGATCCAAAAGATCTCAATGAAAATATCAAGCGTGAACGCTATCAAATACCCAAACAAGAGGAGATCACCAGTGAGATGGCAGGTGCCAGATATTTCTCGAAGCTTGATGTGCCACAAGGGTTTTGGCAACTTAGACTGGATGAAAGCAGCACCAAATACTGCACTTTTAATACACCTTTTGGCCGATACTGCTTTCAGAGATTACCCTTTGGAATTATATCAGCTTCAGAGATATTCCATAGAGCAATGGAACACATACGGTAATTGAAGGGCTAGATGGAGTGTGAGCCTATGTTGATGACATCATCATATGGGGATCCACACTCCAGCAGCACAATCAGAGACTGACAAGTGTTCTGGAACAAATACAAAGGAATGGACTAAAGCTCAATAAAAACAAATGTCAGTTTGCTGCTCAGGAAATTGTCTTTTTGGGAGACAAGCCTTCAGCTCAAGGCATACAGCCAGATGGGGAAAAGATCGGTGCTATACTGAACATGCCCAAACCCACAGACAAGGCAGGTGTATTACACATCATGGGGATGGTGAACTTCATTGGGAAATTCATACCCAACCTCTCAGCTAAGACTACGTACATTCGTGAGCTCTTACATAAAGAGAATGACTTCAAGTGGACAGCCAACCATGAACATGAGTGGCAAAGACTCAAAAGTGCAGACTGTTACACCTGTGCTGACATTTTTCGACCCAACAAAAAGAACCAAAGTGTCTACAGATGCATCAAAGGATGGAATTGGTGGAGTGCTTCTACAAGCTGAAGGTGAGCATTGGAAACCAGTAGCATACGTATCCAGATCTATGACAGAGACTGAATGTCGATATGCACAAGTAGAAAAGGAATGTCTGGGATTAGTGTTTGGCCTAGAAAAGTTCAATAGCTACATATATGGCCTTCCCACCTTCACTGTAGAGACTGACCATCGTCCGCTAGTTGCCATCATGAAAAAGAACCTAAATGAAATGTCACCGAGGATACAGCGCATGATGATAAAGATGCAAAGGTATGACTTTGAGTTAATCTACACACCTGGCAAACACCTGATTCTGGCTGATGTGCTGTCAAGAGCACCCATAAAGGACAGTGCAAGCACAACTGAAGATGATGTTCAAGCACATGTCAACATGGTGTCTGCTACACTTCCTGTATTGGACACAAAGACCAGGCAGATCATTGAAGAAACAGCTAGAGATCCCGAACTGCAATGTATCATGGAGAACATACGGAATGGATGGGCTGCAGGATCCTATCCACAGTTCTACCATATAAGAGGTGAGCTAAGTGTAGTAGAGGGACTGTTGTTAAAACAGAATAGGATAGTCATTCCAAGGGAATTAAGACAAGACCTGCAACAGAGAATTCATTAAGGGCACCTGGGCGTTGAAAAATGTAAAAGAAGGGGGAGAGAGACAGTGTTCTGGCCTGGATTAAATAAGGACACTGACAAGCTGATAAGCAGATGTGAGACTTGCCAGAAATACAGAAACAAACAAGCGAAAGAGCCCATGAATGTAACTGATGTGCCAGCAGTACCGTGGCATAAAGTAGGAATGGACTTATTCCACCTTAAAGGGAAAGACTACTTGGTAGTCATTGACTATTACTCAAATTATCCTGAAATGGCATTGCTCTCATCCACATCTTCCAGCTGTGTCATAACACATGCAAAATCAATCTTTGCCAGACATGGCATTCCACATACAGTGATGAGTGACAATGGACCATGCTTCAACAGCAAAGAGTGGCAAGACTTCGCAAAAGTTTATGACTTCAAGCATATGACATCCAGCCCACTGTATGCACAATCCAATGGAAAAGCTGAGAAAGGAGTTCACATTCTCAAGCAACTACTAAAGAAGGTGTCTGATAGTGACTCAGATCCGTACCTTGTTCTACTCAATTACAGAGTGCGGGTTATCACCTGGTAAGCTACTGATGAAACAGCAGAAAATGACGCAAAAAGCTTCTGCCACTATCCAGGAATGATCCAGTCAGGATTGAAGGTCCTGAAGGATGGATGACAAAAGCCACTGTTCTTCAAGAGGTTGCTCCACAAACCTACACGGTGAGAACTGAAGAAGGACAGATATTTTACCTCCTACCGCTAGGTGTCAGTAGTAGAGTAAAATAAGAAATGTCTGTTTTGGGGTACAGACCAGGATGGTGGGACACAGGTGAAGGTTCAGAAACGTTGTAATGTTCCCAGTTTATTTGAATAAAAATATCAAAGACAAAAACGCAGTTCTTTATTGAAGAAAGAACAAAACAGTGGTAGGGGAAAGTGTATCCAGACAGCACAGGATGGTGGTGTGTAGGATGACTCTGGTGGTGAGGAAGATGAAGAGGACAAAGGACTGCGCCCTCTGGTGGTGAAGATGAGACCCACACTCATGTACCTTTTACAGTGCTAAGATTATCCCGTGTGTGTGTGTGTGTGTGTGTGTGTGTGTGTGTGTGTGTGTGTGTGTGTGTGTGTGTGAGTGAGTAATCATTGATGTGACTCCTTTAAACCACATGAAGTTTTTGTTTAGTAGAAAATGTAACGTCTACTTTTCAAATGTGAAGGTTTTAGAGAACATTTTCAGTTTAGTTATTTTACATTTCTTACCTTATCAGGTTTTATTTAACTTCAGGATTTTGTTCAAGAAAATACAAATAACAATTACAAAAATCAGTGTAAATGGATCATGTGGAAAATATAAACCCCGTCATTTTCATGCCATGTTGATGGTGTGGTTTGTTTATTTATTTATTTATTTATTTATTTATACGCGTCTTATACATTAATGTGATGTAAGAAGTGGATATTGTGGTGGCGGAAGGTCACCGCCTCAGAAGGTTGCTCAAAAAAGACGCTCTAAGTCCCAGAATGATCTTCAAAAAGTTTATTCAGCTCCATGCAAAGCAGTTACAAAAGATGATCCTCTCAGTGCAATGCTCAATAAAGAGACAGAAAGGACCCCGAATGCCAGAATCCTTCTGATTTTATTACACTTGTTCTGACGTCACATTTGTCATGAA
>JAQMCW010153363.1:0-10607 GCA_030068335.1 Chrysichthys cranchii | reverse complement strand
TTGATGCACATCCGGGGGCCCCCCCCCCCCCCCCCCCCCGTCACTTGGCTCATGTTTTGCAACCAGAAGTCATTTGTTCAAACTTTGAACAGATTCAAAATGAACAATCTGCACTGCCCATTTTGCTCACTGAAACGCTCCAGTGTTCATGGTGCCTGTTGTGTGAGCGGGATGAATCTTTCAGTGTGGAATCAAGTTTTGTCGCTGGCAGTTTTCAGTGGCCAAGATTAGCTGATGGACTTTATTACAGGCTAGCTTATCGTATGAGCTAACTGAGCAATTTTAGCATTTATGCTACAATCAGAAGCAGCTATTTAATTCAGTTTTTTTTTTTTAATAAGGTCAGGCACGGTAGTGTACTGTAAAGAGTTTCTATATTAAGATCTTTTGTACTTTGTTCTGCGCCACCAGTTTTTTTTAATGTGAAGTAACTTTAACCAGGTATCAACACAATCTGCTGGCCAGCGGCATATGCCGGTCAGGATTATTGCAAAGGAAGCAGTTCTCTGCCCCTTTTTATGAAGCGATGAAGCAAAACCACTTCCTGTATGTTCACCATCCTGTATGTTTGGGGGCTCTCAACCTCTTTGGCCAGTGTCCAGGACTGCTCGTATGTCCTAAAGGTTTTTATCGACATTTTTCCAAATTCTGATGTTTAATTGTGAAAAGCATCTTGGGTACTTTGATGTGAACTTGCTGGATTTTATGCATTACAGTGCTACCATGTGATTGCCAGTATCATTGCCCCAGTGCAAAGTTTGTCCTGTTGAAGTGCCTGGTAAGTACGCCACAAATCACTAATTGCTCTACATCACTATGGAAAAGATTACATGGGTTTTTTTTTTTTTTTTTATATTTACACATTTCAGTTCTTTTCTGAATCACTGTTTGTAAGGGTCCATAATGTCACTATTGCAGGGGTCTGGGCTTGTAGTAATTAAAAGGCACAGCTCATCTAAGCCAATACATCCGGCCTACATTAATGCCAGAGCTCGTATGTGCAGGACTGCATACCCTCTGAGTGAAGTGCTATCTGCACTGTTCTGCATTCATGAGAACGCACGAACATACATGAGGACTGGCAGCGAACAGTTACGGCCTTCTGCTTGACGTACCGGAGACGATATGCTTCTGTGAATCCTAAGACGGGAACGCCTAAAATCTCCTCAGGCAAAACTCCGTAAATTCTCAATTTCTCTCGGTTTGATTCCTGTATCAACAAGAACACCACCTTGGAGACAAACCCTGGTTATTCTGATGGTCCAATATATTTAAAATGCAAATAAGCTGTGTTATGCACTTGCCTGGTAATTTAGTGATTTATTGTATACATGTGTAATTAAGAATCAGCATTTACGAACCTTTTTAAAAAATTGGGTGGAAATTAAATTCGGTTTTACATTGCAAACGCTCACTTAACTTTGTTAAAAGATTGAGACCCTTAGGAACCCTTCAAGGAACAACTGAAGTCCTTTTTGGTTGTGCTTTATTTGCTGTTCTCAAGCCATTGTCATCTGTTCCTAACCATATTTACAAAAATTTGTACTCTCAACTCATTCTAGACCACTTGTATAATTTGCGTATAATTTCTTGGATGTTATCTCCAGACTATGCTAACAATATTAAACAAAAAAAAAACCTATTTAAATCTAACTAATTTGAGTAAATAAAATTAAGCTGTGGCCCCTGTTAACTCTATTGACTATCTTATGTCAAAGTAAAAATTTCATAACTTGATGCACATGATGATCACGTTCTTTGGAAGCACATCAGCTTTTGTCTGTAGTTGTGCTATAACTGTATCAAATCACTGAAACCACTTGAGCTGCAAATTTGAAATTGTTTGGTTGTACTTGGTCACATATGCTAACGTTCTGCTGTAAGTATCAGTTGGCTGGCTCAATGAAGATGGCCGCCGGCAACCAAATTTCAGCAGTTTGTATTTGCTGCGATGAATGGATCTTCATGAAATTTAATAGGTTTGTTCAGAATCGCTTCTAGGTGTCATGTATACGGTGTGTGGCAGAAACCATGTGCAGGCAGGAAGATGGTATATGAAAATCGGGTTTATTACGGTCAGATGGACAAGGTCCAAAATCAGAATCCTCACAGGCAAGAAAAGGTCAATCACAGCAAACGAGGAGGTCCGAAATGAGGCAGACAAAAAATCCAAACCCGTAATGAGACGAGGAATACCGGCTTTGCAATGTTGCGACAAAACCCTAACGATGTTTCAGAAACTGAAGCGTGCACGAGTGTATAAATGGTGTCTATAATGAGCCCTAATGGTCCTCGAGTACAGATGCATAGACTGTCCACATGACTGTGTTGCATTGCATTTCAAGCCTGTGTGCACGCTTCTGTGACAGTACATTAGCCGCCTTCCCAACAGGAAGATGATGGTTTATGTTTAGTGAAACAAAATTCCATCTTTTTCAACATGATTGATTTAATATGGGCTTATCATAGGAACTAAAAGGGAAAAAAATTCTTTATAAATTTGAATCAAAGATGAAAATGCATGACATTTTCAACAAAGGATTACCTGCACAACTTTTTGGCTGGCATCAACTGTAACTTGCACAGAAGCAATACCACCATCCATGACTGCATGTCTTTGGGGGGGGGGGATTTTTTTTTTGTTTAAGCTGAAATTTGCTTTTTAGTGTTCTCTTAGAAATTAAATTCTATTTGGTAAACCGATAACTTTAGAAATTGCCTGCAACATACTTCAAAAAAAAAAAAAAAAGGTTGGGACACAGGCAAAACCAAATTAGTGCAGTTTTGCAAGTGGAATTTTTGCCAGTTATTGCTTTTATACTCTGTCTAACCCATGAGTGAGGCCTGGTTTTATTTAAAGATCAGTGATCTCGCAGTCGGATCTTCACATACTCATTGGATGTGCGTCATGGCATGAGCAAAAGATATTTCTATTATCTAGGCAGTGATCCAGGCAATCATGTGGTAGTGGTGTAATGCATAAAATCCTGCGAGTTCATGGCGAAGTACCCAAGAGAAAAAAATAAATAAATTTTTGAATGAAATGGTGGAGCAGCCCCGCAAGTGCAAAACATCTTTTATGATATAGAAACTCTTCATAGTACACGACTGTGCTTGACCTTATAAAATGACTTGTTTTAACGGGAGTAATTTTAGCATTCGTTTATGGGACTGTGAGGAACAGTGGAAGTGTAATTCCCGTTTGAGCCATTTGTAATGCGTTGCTTTGATGAGCAGTAGGGCTTTAATGATAGGCCTATAATAAAGTCCATCAGTAATCTTGTGCATTGAAAACTGTCCTCTACAAAACTTGTACACAACAAGCAACATGAACACTGGAACGATTCAGTGAGGGGGGGGAAATGGGCAGTGGAGATTTTCTCTTTATTTTGAATCTGTTAAGTTTGAACAAATTATGACTTGAAATGGAAACGGTTGCAAAACTTGAGCCAAGTGATGGGGGGGGTGATCAGCAAATGATGTTGAAATGAGCCCTTGATTTATATTCTAATATTTATGGTAAATTATCTGAATGTTACTAAGGTTGTAATTGGTGAACGGTTTAGCCTAGTTGAAAGATAACGGCCACTCATGAACGGTAACGACAGGATGAAGTTCACAGATGAACCTCTGGTTAGTTTCCCCGTGAACACCACCTGGCTCCTGCCGATTGAGGTTTGCACACACATTCAGTGCCAACTGAAGTGTTTTAAATCGGACACCAATGCAAGTGCTTTAATTCGTAGGTGCCAGATGCTTGAGCTGATGGTGGAGGTAGTCCTTATTTGGCCATGGAGACAGAAAGGCCCAGCAACAGAGTTACCACTTCAGGTGTCTGAGTGCTTGACACAGCAGAGTTCAATGAGCGTCTATACCGGCGTGTGCAACCCGAGCCATGGAGGGCTTTTGTGGGTCCAGATTTTTAGGATGACCTTAAGTCAGCCAATAATGAAGCTGCTTAGCGCTGTGGGATGAATCATTTCTTTTGAAGGTCTTTTTCATCTTAAATTGTTGACGGAAGGGTCATGCCAAAAATCTGCGCCAACACCGGTCTGTGCGCGTATAGGAAATCCATATTTTGGCATGTTTCTGTTGAGGGGGTGTGTGGATATCCAGTCCATATTTGGAATAGGATGGAAGGGTGTAAAGATGTTAAAATTGTCAAGCTGGTTTGTATACCATTTCATACTAGTAGAGCGGCTTTCTGCCTAAATGGGAAAACTAAATGGAAGTCATTCACTAATGCATCTCGGCAATCATGAAATGGCTCCAATCCAACGAGCTTGAAAAATCTAAATTCTCCATAGCAATTCACTGTTGACCAGGATAGGTTCCAGGTTTCCACATTATTTTCTTTAATGTGGAAATGTGTGTAAGGTCATGACCCATGTCAAACATCTTGGTGTCAGGCCTGGTCATAAATGGGGACTTTATTTTCAGTGACCAAGTTTAAAGCATTGTAAATGACCTGGGTATGATCATGTGCTGAATTATAGCCTGTAACTTGAACTTAATTCTCTGATGTAGATAGACCTTGAAAGATGGTAGTAAATATTCATTAAACTCCTAATACTATGCAAAAGGTAGCCTTGCAGACTGGAATCTTTGTTGGATGATCAACAAGCAGCACTCCTTTGTAACCTCCCTGTCCTTCTGGGCATCTTTTATTTTTCACTTGAGGGCATCTTTGGACTTTTTAAACTGTTATGAGATACCAAATGTCTTGATCCTGTTCACGGGCAGTCGTTTGAGAGTAGAAATTTTTAGAAGATTATTAGCACCTAGCATGTCGGTTTGGTAAAAGTCTGAAGTCTGTGTGTGAGCAGGCAATCGCTAGTATTTTTCATCCACCTGACTTGCATTTTCTTTGCTTTCACCTACTTATGATTCGCATTTAATGGCTTGCATTTATTCCCTATGAGAGAATCACTGGCTCCTCAAATCCATCAAAGCTATTCCTTTTTAAATCTCACTTAAGTATGGGAGTTCTGCACGTTGCTGCACTTGCTGTTTATTTACATGTTGGAATGGTGTGCTGCGATCGGTGGAGCAGAGGTATTGCGTTCTGCTGAAAATCAGGAGTTTGTCGCGATTTAAGAAAGGAAGAATATACAAGGTGGAGAAACGCCACCTTCATGTTTGTATCATGATGATGCTTTGCATCAAATTGAATATGGAACTTTGAATGGCAAAAGTTCTCTGGGTGGGAACCAAATTATCGTGTCTTGGAACCAAACTCTTCAAATAAATATTTTGAATTGGGCTAAGACTTCCACAATCGTTTCCACTTTTTTTTTTTTTTTAAATCTGAAAATGGCCAACCAAGCATTTTTGCGAATGAAGGAATAATCTTTTATTAAATTTCAAGTCAGTGTAACACCTAAACTATGAGCTAGGCCAGATAATTTTTTGGCATTTTTCATATTGGCCCAGGGGAAACAATGGTTCAATACTAAGATGGTTGAGGGTGGACCATTTTTAGTGAAGTTGAGCCAGGATGGATCCTGATCTAAAAATTAAAACTAAGCCTTTAGCTATTCACCCAATTCCTAACTTGTTATTGGATTCACAATTTTATATTGCAATGGGGAGGGTGAAAAGAAATGGAATTAAAAGGAATTGCATTTGTTCCTATTCTTTCCTATTCTTTATCAGCTTAAATATTCCCTTTGTTAAATATACGGTTTCATTTTCATAACTTATTCCAAATGACTTCTTAATTTAAAGCTTAAACATGGCTACCTTGTCTTATCATGGCTTCTCTTTTCTTTAGTGTTCTGCAGTGTCAAAGATGGGCCCCGATTTCTTGTTGACTTTCTTTGTAAAGTCAGTTGCACAAAAGCTCGTTTCCCATTTTTAGATCTGGTTTTCACATGATTTTTGTGGGGTTGGAGCTGTTTTTCTCGACAGTGACGTCACATCTATTCCTGCCATCACACGCCCTCTGTCAATTCTGCCGTAACGGTTAGGAAATATGTTCACTCATGGTTAATTTACTTTTTGCATTTGCTTGTTTGAATGGACAGGTGTATCGCGATTTGTTGAGGCATGATGCATCGTTACAGGTCCAGAAAACACAAACTATGGAAAATATGGTACAGAGAAACGAGGCTTGGTCTTAACTCTGTGAAAAGCACTAAGACTTTGCAGCATGGAACAGAAATGCTGGGATACAAAACCAGACTCCAGAGAAGACCTAAAACTGGTGAACACGTTAGGGTAATCAACCTGAGTGGAGCGGCACACAAAGTGCAAATGGTAAATCTTTGTATCGTATTACACTTTTTAAGGACCAACTCCTGTGAAATCCTTGATTCTGGAGCTGAGAACATGCAGCGTGGAACCTTGGATCCATCAACAGAGCCACTGCTCGTATAGCTCAATGACTGTCTTTGTATTAATTATTGTATTGTTTGTTGAATAGTGTGTAGCTCCAAGGGGGGGGTTATGAAATGCATGTTGAATACTGTGAGAATCTCTCTAATTTGATTTCAGCATTTTGAGTTCACACCTGGTAGGATTGGGAGGAAGCATATTTATGTGCCTCAGCATCTGTATATAAATGGAATAATTCAACATGAGAGGCTTCAACTTTTGATGTATATTCAACTTTTGATGCAATTCTTTGGAACTACAAGTCTTTCCACATAAGCATTGCTCGAGAGTATCTGTGTCTGACTTGGCAACTCTAGGGACAGATCTGTGCAGACTGGAATGCCTGAATGTTGAAGCCTGAGACAATACTGTGGTGGTTCTTTTTTTTTTTCCCTTTTTTCTTTTTTTGTGCCCTCCTCCCCCAACAGAGTCTGGGAGGGAGGGTGGGTGGGCAAGACTGAGGAAGAGCTGTAATGAACTTGGGCTCTTGGTGTCTCATTAAAGCCTGAGCTCCACAGCCTCCCTGGAGATGCAGATTATAAAACCTTGGATCTTGAGATGCTTCAAGGGGCAACTGGCAAAGTGGATGAGTTTTTAGAAGGAATGGCAGATTCAAAGCAGAAGGAGGGCGACAATGAGCGGGTTCGAGTAGATGAGATTAAACAAAGGCGACATCAATATTTTCTAACATCGGGCTGTATTCAGAGCAGAGTTCAGCCCGCATAATTCAGCCAAAAATGGCACATCAGTATTCCGACAGTTACTCACGATACAGACCTGGACTCGAATGAACCCCTTTTTTTTTTTTTTTTTTTTTAATTAATTTTTAAATACAGGAGACCACCTTGGGCAAGGCACGGTAATGGGTCTAGTTCCACCATCTGAAGCACCATAATATGCCACTTTGATGTAAATATGGTTTTAAAAAAATTTAAATGAGCTGGAAATGCCAGTGTTTTTATAGGAAAGTGTGGAATTATCGAGAAACTGAATTTTGCCATTTGATTTATAGAAATGGCCAGTTAACAGCGCGCTCGTTTTTGTAGCACTTGTACTTTATTCCAGATTCTTGACCTGATTTTAGTACCTTATGGTTGCTTTAAGCTGTATAACGTGGATAACTCGTAGGATCTGCTGGATGAAGTGCTATTTTATAAGTTGGTCAATAGTATGTTGATGCTGTAATAAATTAAACCACATTTGAATTCATTAATATAATTATAGCTAGGACTATTCATGAAGCACATTAAATATTAGCCTTTTTTGTTTAATATTTTAATGAATGTTTAAGTTAAGCCATACACATGACAAAGTAAGGACTTGAAGTTAACAGCTTACGGTTTCCTTTTTTTTTTTTTTTTTTAAATAAATATTTAAAGGCAGCAATCTGGATGCCGTTGAGAAACTTGGACACTTCAGCTAAGGGGGGGCAAATCTTGGAGACCTAGACTGCACATTGATCAATTTAATAATCTGAAAAAGGCCCAGAAAATTGACTTTAAGCAGGTGTGTAGTTTCCTACTTCAGTCACCAGCTCTGAATGCGAACCTTAGTGTTGGAAGGTTCGGGTTTCCTTTCCACACTCCATATCCTTCATTAGTTTCACTGCATTAATAGAATAATGCATAGTAGATTCTAATATTCTTCAGGATGTGTTGTACCCCCCCCCCCCCCCCCCGCCTCCCAGCAGTGGCGAATTTGAAGTATTGTTTGTTTTTCTTTTCTTAGAAAGCCAAATGCATGCAGTTTTAATTTTTCCGATGGTTCTTTTCATGACGTTTGTGACATTTCAATAAAGTCGTTTGTCAGCATTGCTATGAATTTGGCATTAGAGCGTGAAGAACGGGGTGGGGTGGGGGGCCCTCTTTTCCTGCAGTAAAACCTTCAAAGCAACCCTTCATTGTCTTTTGATATTAGTTTGCCGCCTTTTGTTCTCTTGGTTCTTCTTGTAATGGTCTATTATGTCGCGTGTGTATATTGCCTAAGGTGCCATAACTGTAACAGTCTCTGCCTGGAGAATCTGATCAATAGGAGAGGCTGAACCGAGATTTGATGAGCTCCCAAGATCACCAGCAGGCGATGATTTGGGTGCAATATCCGTTTCTCTGAAGAACGAAAAACGGATAAAGAAAGAAATGAGGCTCTTAAGAAGCAGCTACTCTATTGATCGCCTCTCTAACCTGTGTGACTCTCTGAAGTCTGTTTGTTGGTTTTCTCCCAGGGTGTTAAAACCCGAAAATACACGAAGGTCATTAAAAGAGGAACACGACATTGTGACCTCTCAATCGTGTGATTGAACGTGCATTCTTTTTAGTCATGTAGTAAAGGAATAGGTCTTCCGCTAATGTTTTGCACCGTCCTTATCCGTGCATCCTGCATAATCTTATAAGAAGTTGCTGTTGAATGATCAGCTTAATAATAAAGGGCATGAGTAATTGCTCGGAGACCTTGCTCTGGCTATTCAGGCATTTGCAGGCAGGCTCAGCTCAGGACTCCTGTGCATCCCTGCTCTATTACTTTTGACCACAAGCAGGACCCGAACAAGTGTATCGAGTAGTGAGCTTGTCTCATTTTAATATGATTATCTCCCAGTGACTCCCCAGCTCTCCTGGTGGTGCCCGGCAGAGGCTCTGGTGGCAGAGAAGGTAAAGAAAGCCCATGGTATTTGACTCGTAGCACATTTCCAAGTATGCATGTAGAGATCTCTCAGCTTTGACCCGTATAGAACCTCAGAACCTTTTTTTTTTTTATTTTTTAAAACCTGCTCCTGCGTTGTATAGTAGACTGGGTAGAAAAAGATGTCAATTCAGAATTTTCATTGTTGAAACCAAGCATCCATGCAGGACCATATGTGCTTCCTTATATTCCTAGTGGAGGCTCTGTGACTAGTGGTGCTGGTTCAGCTTTTACGGACATGTTAATTTACCCATTTCTTGCATGTTTTAAAAAGGTTCACGGTCAGCCCTGTACAGCTTTTATTTTTTTTAATGTATAGATAGAGATGTATATAGAGTTTTTTAATGTTGGAGAAATGTCATGTTTTCTACAAATATGTTGTATGTAGGTTTATGGCAGTCAATAATCTAACATGAATGCAACAATTAACATTTTAGGCAATTACTTTAATCCCCTTCGATTTGGGGGAGACAAATGAATATGAACCATGTTATGTATAAAATATTGAACAGGTGAGTAGCGATGGCTGTAGCAAGAGAAATGCAGCGAGTGACTGAGGAAGGCCGGTATGCAACACTCGCTAGCCAACATAGGATTTCTATCAGGGTAACCAAAGATTAAATTTTATTTATAAATGTCCACATTCTTCATGACACATAGCTGACCAGCTAATATTAACCAACCTGACCGGATTTCTGTCAGCAGTATTATCATCCTTACTGTAATATTAGCTAGCCAGTTAACAATATTTGATCGGTCTAATGAGAGGAATTTTTCAGTGCCCTCCTAACCTTTGTCTTCATGCTCTTTTCAGCAGGACTGCAAGTTTCCTTTGAGAGCTTTAGGATGGAAACTCAGGAGCTCGACGAGAAGCCCGGTGATATTGACAAGAAAGCCACACTCTTCTCACCACATGAAACAGACACTTAAAATATATCCATATATTTGCTTGCATGTACATAAGAGATCTGAAACAATTTCAGGTTTGTTTTTTTTTTTTCATTGGTTAACACAGCTTAGTACTCTGATGGTACTTTGGTGCAATGATTTTATTAATTATTGCTTGAGTACTGTTTAATACTTAACATCCATTAGGTGTTTGTTACATGTCCGTGCCTGGGCTTGTTTTGTTCTGCTCAATTCTTTGCTATACTGCACCTCCTTCAAGGTAGGGAACATCTGTAAAGATTTTTTTTTTCAGTCTTTTTTTTATTTTATTATAATAAAGTCCACCAGTAGTTTGTTGTGAATGCTGGCATTAGCTTGTGTATATTAGTATTTGTCTTTACTTTCTCAAAGTCTGTCGCACTTCCTGTTTTAACCAGTTAAACCCTGTTCCACCAAAAAAAACCCCCAAAAAAACCCTCACTTATTTGCCCCTGTAGATTCAGCTTGGTCTAAACACTGAACTGAAGTACCCCTTGCTATTTTCAAATGTCCCGCTCTTGCTCGATGTTGAACAAGAACATATCGATTTAGACCAGGGGTGCCCACACTTTTTCAGCATGCGAGCTACTTATAAAATGACCAAGTCCAAATGATCTACCTACTATAAA
>JAQMCW010153249.1:0-12425 GCA_030068335.1 Chrysichthys cranchii | reverse complement strand
ATATACACACATGTATATATATATATATATACACACACACACACACACACACACATATAAGCTAGTTTACATTAAACTGTTGCTTTCCTGTCTGGTAAGATTCTGTGTACATGAAACCGATCTTTTTTTTCCATCCCCAATGTGCACCTAACAAACTGGCAAGTCAGTGTAATGTCCAAAAACAGAAAACATCAACAAGTGATTAAACTTTACACTCTAACATAACTGTGATATCTGCTGACCACAAAAATATATTGTAAAGGATCATGAAATCACTTACTGACATGTATCTGAGAGATGGAATGGAGTTTGTTATATCATCTGAGGTGAGATAACCCTTTCCTTGAGAACAGGTTACTGGTGATTCACAGGTGTGCTCTGAGACAATCCTGTGTACTCTGCCTATGGCAATAAACTTACTTTAGAGTCTATTAATAGGTCAGTCAGGCACAATAAGCCTAAGATAAAAGTATAAAACTCACAGGGTCTACAGTCAACACATCTAGACGTATGCTTTGAAACAAGAGGGTAAAGAGAGAACATCAAACATCAGCCTTCAAAGGAACCGCCTTTTAGCAAAAAAAAAAATACAACTCAGCTAGTGCAGTACATTATATGCACATGCTATCAAACTGCAGATATACTAAGTGGCTCTGTGAACAAAGACACACTGTTTTTGTGTGTACATTTTGCTATTTCACAATTAATGAGTAAGGTCAAAGTAAGATTATAAAAAAGACTGCTCTTTACTTTGTAGGCATTTAAACTAGTCAAGTGCCATGATTACTGGACAGATATTTGAAAATAAACATGTTAGCAATAAGTTAATGTGCTTAAATACTGAACTGGCCTCCAAAAGAATGAATCAACATGAATAAATCACTTTAGATAAATTAATAAAAATAAATAGCCCCATATTACCTGAGATACAAAATCAATACTGCTGTCTTTGCTGTACGATTCAGTAAAATCACTATCAAGAATAAATAACACGTCATTACAAATATAGCATAAAAGATATTTGATCATTTAATATAATACATTTTTGCTAAATCAGGCTACTAACAGAGATCTTGGGGGGGGGAGTGGTGTCTCCTTTTGAAGAGGGTGCTTTGTTGTTCTCTTACCAGAAATGTCTACAGTACAGAGAAGAAAAGATAAATTTGCATATTTTGCATGCATTAAAAAGCTTTAATCGTTGATATTTTTGTAAAACACTGCCAAACCACTTGATGGGCTATAAAAATTGGAGACATAACCATGAGCAGGAACCCCCAAGGCGTTCCCCAAGACAGCTGGCCAAGCAGTAGACCCATATTATGGGTTCTTAGGGGAACATAGCTGGCAAAGGCTCTTTGCTCCTTTCAGAAAGCTCTAGTGCTGTGGAGAAGCACTATGGCCACCACATACACCTTTACAACAGGCCCCTTGAACTTTTCTACATTTAGTGGTGTTATAACCTGCAAATGAGCTTTAATCAGGATTACATGTCAGGAATGGCCACAAAATAGCCTATACTCCTGAACTGAAGAAGTATCAATACACCTTCTAAAATTATTTAAATGTAAAAGTCATAATTGCATACACAGTGCTGAAACTTCTAAACAGTTTCCATTACAAGTAACACAATCAGTTGAATACGGAGTTCACCTATGTGCAGTTAAAAAGTTACATGATCTTGATATAAAAAAACAGTTTAATAGAAGGCCCCACACTGATGAACCCTGTTCTGGAAAAGTATCACAGTCATAAAAAAATACATTACAAACTTTAAAGATCCCATGAAACACAATTAAATCTGCCTCTGCGTAGAAGAGGCCGAATACCAAATGTCAATGACCATGCAGGGAGGACATCTGTCAGAAAAACAACCAGGAGGCCAATGCTAATTCTTGGCATGATGCTATTACCACCAAGGTTCACTGTAGGGATTGTGTCCTCAGGGTGATGAGCAGTGTGGGATATCTGAATAAATAATCCCTGATTGATCTTTTTCCAGAACTTTGTCCTGGACTTGTTCTGAAAGCAACTTGTTCTTCGTGATGCTATTTGTTTAGATATGTTCACTAACAGACTCTGGGGCATTCTAGGGTCTTGCAAAACATTTACAAACAAGTGAACTCCATTCAACCACTCGCATGACTTCTGATGCCAAAAGCAAGGGGTTAAATATCTGTACAATCACATTTACATTTTTATTTGTAAATTTTTTTTAAACACTATTCATCCCCGCCCCCCAGTCCAATACCCATTTTGTCTAGATTCACGATATACACCCCACTTAACCACAATTACTTATCATTCACAATATATGATTTAAAAAATTACATTTTTGTATTCTCTTACACCTTTAACATTACATAAAATTTGTGGTGTTTTTAAAAATTATTTGTCATTTTTCAATTTAAAATCCCATAATGTGCTTCTGAACTATTTTATGGTGACATCAATTGTGGTTCTTGAGTACCACTGCCCAGCGCATTTTGGTGTTTTTCACCCAACATATTTCAGACTTAACAGAGTTCAGACTTTTTGGTTAGCTAATGAATGAAATATCGCGCATTGGAGCAAAAAAACTATCAAAATGTGCAGGTTACTCCATGAACAGGATTGAGAAGAATTACTCCAATATAGGACATGATACATAAATGAGATTAATCAATTAATTAAACACATTGTACACTATTGCTGAAGACAACAGTTAGTATTGTTAATAAACATTACTTTTCATTACCTTTTTTAACAAAGAATATTTAACCTTTATTTTTAAAGTCAAATATTTGTCATCAAATATACATCAGGCATAGCAAAACCAAACAAACTCCTGACAGAGTGTTCATGCACCTTCACCTCCACTGTTAAGTCCAAAAAAGTGGAGCTTTTCTTCTTGGTCATTCGTCTCTAAATCATTAACTGGGTAATCAGCAGAATGTATGGAAGGCCCACTGCGTGCACTGCTATTTGAAGACAATGAGTGGAGACAATAATAGGTTCAAAATTGGCAATATAATTACACACATGAAAAAGTGCTAAAATTACCAGCAGTAATAATAATAACCTGAAATTCTGATTGAACACATCTGTAAATATATAGCTAAGCTCTCCTGACTAAAAAATAATTTCATGTCATTTCTTTCATAATAACCTCTTTACGTTAATCTTGAGGGTGTAAAGTGTTCCATCATACTAGTTTAATAACAAGCCACACATAGACCTAGCCCTGCGCACGAACAGGTTGATCCTGGAACACAGGAGTGGAGTATCTGTGTTTGTTATATGTACTCTACTGACTCTGTACAATGTGCTGCTACTACTGGATGATACTAATCATTGGTCTGGAGAGCTTATGTTTGAAGCTCATCTCACCTATGTAAGGTGCTACCAAATTGGACCGCATTTCCAAAGCTGCTCTGGGAGGCCTCCGTTTGATAAGGCACTGTCCAAGAATTGTACTCACACTCCCCCAGTGACTGGAAAACAAGCATAAACAGTTTTCATGGAGAATGTAGAGAACTTCAACAGAAGATATCTGCACATTAGCTCTATATTAAGGCAGGAGAATGAGACATTTTAGAAAATAAGGACATATGGTGTGCGTGATGTAAAGCAGCACTCTTAAAAGATCACCATGCTGTTTTGTTTTTTTTGCCTGTGCTCAGCTCCATGCCCAGACTAAATATTTGTCACAAAAACTTGCAGCTAGGTGTACTGGCAACAATGTATGTAAAATATGAAACTCTTATCCTGGCCCTAGGCATTTGGTTGAAGACTGAAGTAAATTTGTGGTGTCACCTGGATTACAAAAATCTGTATATCTGCCCTACTGTCAGGAGATGAAAATATTTCATCTCCACAATGCTACAGCCATCTGAGGCCAAGAGCCAAATTGGCCATGCTCTCTGGGTGTGAAGGATGGCACACTCTCACTCCCGTCAGTCACAATGACAAAACCCAATAAGGGACATCTGTTAGCTCATGTATGCAGATTGCATGGAGCACGTTTTCCTCCAGATAGATAGACCTTTACAGTCCCTGCACAAGTAGTACAATGAAACTGAATGACTGTCCTTACCAGTACAGGTGACTTAAAAAATTATCTAAGAATTAAAAATAAATAAAATAAGAATAATAAATTAAATTATACAGTACTTGAACAAAAGAAAATCATTGCACCTTGCTCAGTATTGCACCCAGACAATTATACCACAGTAGTGTGTTACGCAGGTGGGAATTGGTAGGTGACCAAATGGAGGGGGCAATGCGTATTTTATTCAGGGCCTGATGCTCTGTATCTAAAAAGCAGAGGGGAATCTTTATAATTAGCTTAATTTGCTCATGTTCAATAAAACTATAAACACACTATAATGAAAGTAGCTTGCATTTAGGGTTTGAGTTTGTGAATTTTATCCTTATAGATACACAATTCATGAAAGCAAATATACATGCATTCCTCTGATCCTACTGGTACAGATTCATACAAATTTTCTCCCGCTCAATAATGGCACATATAAAGGTTACACGAGTGATTTCTCCCCCTTGTGGAGAATGTATTGCCTGTTAAATGTAAGTGAACAACAGGGTAAGAGAAAGATACAGTGTGCCTGATATTTGAGTTTCTTTGCATCCACGTTTACCCGACAGCTTGATTTACCTGATCAGCTTTTGTGTGGTGTGATACTGTTCGTAGTGGAGGGGAGATGTGTACACTGGGCCTGGACTGGAAGTTGAAGGCCTCTGATGAGGATGATGAGGCTGAAGAAAAGGAACCGACACTGCCCTGAACCTGCTGCTGACACCCTGAAATACTCTTGTCAGACAAGTTGCGTTCCACAAGCGGTGACAGCTTAGGCCAAATAAGACATTATAGGTCATCATTATGCAACGTGTATATATAGGTTTTATAAAATGTCTGGAAAATCAGCGTGAAAACACTGATAAGGTATGGAAATAGGGCCCATCCATCACCACTTGTTTCATATTGGCTCTCACCGTCTTGAACTTGAATTCATCTAGGAGGCTATGTTTTCTCTTCTTTGAACTCACTGTCTGGTCACTACAAAAACTTAAAAGAGTAATAATATCAGCAATATGGTTGGGACATTTTAATATTAACTGCCTTAAATCCTGCAAAAGCTTAGGCAGAAAAAAAGTTATAAATTACAGACGTCTGTGCCCCTCTGTGTGCCTTAAAAGTGAAATAGTTCCAGGTTGGTTTGTTGGTTATTTGACTGTAGGCTGTAGATGGAAGAATTGGTACCTGTAGTAGGGTTCACTTTCTGCCAGGCTCAAGTGTGATGGAGAACAAGGACTCATTGGCAGCTCTAAAGACTCCCCATGCATAGATTTATACATTCCTTTTGATTTAGCCAAATGTGTTATTTTAGGGTCACCTAAAATAAAAATACCACTACTTCACAGTTTGACTGGACAACACAACAATAAATGTACAAAAATATTTTTCATAATCTTAAGCTCACTCACTCACTCATATTTTGCTGCTTAATCATGTTCAGGGTTGCGGGGTCAAGGGGAAACTGGAGCCAATCCCAGCTGACTTTGGGCGAGAGGTGGGGTACACCCTGGGCAGGTCGCCAATCCACCACAGGGCCAACACACAGAGACAGACAGATATTCACACTCACATTCACACCTACGGGCAATTTACAGTAGCCAAATAGCCTAATCCCTTCTGTGCATGTCTTTAGACCGTGGGAAGAAACCAGAGTACCCAGAGGAAACCCACACGCACACAGGGAAAACATACAGACACCACACAGAAAAGCACCCAGGTCGACCTCGGCAATCGAACCTGGTGAGGTGTGAGGCGACAGTGCTAACCACCACACCACCGTGCTGCCCCTAATCTTAAACTGTTGTTAGTAATATGCACTGTTTATTTACCAGTGTGTTCTTTCTGTAATGCGATTTGATTCACGACAAACACTGTACGCAAATCCAAGTTTCCAACATTGCCCTTCTTAGGTGATGATGCTGGTGGTGCCAGGAGATTATGTCTTTTCAGCATCCTTTTCTTTTCAAAAAACTCCTTGAAATAAAATAAGACACACAAGCACTATACAGTAGATATACATAGCTTTAAAACTGTAGACAATGTAGATATTTAGCAAAGGACAGCATTTATATAGTCAGCACAACAGCGCATGCCAACTAGTTTTAATATTTACAAACACATTTAAATACTTTACACATAAAATTTTGGTTTGGGGCAAATCTAAAGTCAATGTTGGTGAAGCTATATTAAGGTAGGTTTGATGAAGGTATGTGCATATTATGTTAATCACCGGCCGCTAACCTGTGCCCCGATGTTATTTTTGAACTTTACTGGTTGCACACTGGTATCCCACATAAATTCGCTTTAGACTGGCTGGATTAGTGTTATGTCTGGTATTCCCGTTGATATCGTTAGCAGGGGCAACCAATAATATTACCTTGCTCTCAAATTTTCCAAATCGTCCAGTCACATGTTGAACATTTAGCTCGTAAAAATAGGACATAATTTCGCAGAAGGTGAGTACAGACTTTATCTAAACTCTAACACACTGTTACAATATATATCTGAGAACAAGTAGACCAAATATTAAGTCATTTGAATGACTCGCACATATGTTTTTATTATCCGAAAAATTTGGTGTCCGGTAACTAGACCGGGCTCGGTGTAAATTATAATGGCCGCCAGCCGGTGATGTGGAATTTCACATCATCAATCTCGCTCATTTAACATCTTTAAATTGTCTGAAGGCTTAATCATTGAATGCAATTGTTTTTGTTTACATTGTTTAGAAATTAGACGACATAATCAAGTTAACCAACTTAATCAAGTTAATGATGGATTTGTCACTTGTGGTTGAATGAAGATCAAACTGAGATTCTCTATCTTGGACAGATTGATAAATACATGAAAAAAAGGAATGGCACATACAAAATAGGCTACTGGCTTGAGGGTTAAAATTATGACGATGATGCCACAGACTATGAGATGTCTCGTTACCAATTAGCTGCCGACTTTCTACTGGGTGATTTGTCACTTTCATAATCCGTGCTAATAAATGCATTTTATGAGAGAACTGATTGAAGAACTCCACAAGAAAGATTTCCTGAAAATTTCATGTAAAAAAAAAATCTTATTTATTCACATTTTTCATCATAAATCACTTATTTTGGTCACAACTTTTTTTTGTTTCAAAGGAAAAGAAGGTGAAAAGATGGGCCCCAATTTCCAAAAGTTAAATGAACATATCATCCTCAGTGTTCAACCTATGAGCATAATCTTGGTATTATTTTAAAGCTTTTTTCAAGCTCTTTCCAACAGAACCCTTTATTTTGTCATGATACATCCATTTTGAAAATTTTAGTCACATACCTATTTGATTGTGTTAACTAAGGTTTATTTTTTACAGTTACCTTTTGTTTTTTTGTGTCACTGCTTTTCATAACACGACTTCTGTAAAAAAAAAAAAAAAGAGAGAGAGAAGAAATAAATAAATAATGTTAAACTATAGCTCATGTGTCAGTCCTTTCTTATGAAACTTCTTAGCTGAGTAAAGCAGAAAAGCTCACTACAGTGTTAACTAAACAAATGTGAATTATTATTATGACGTTAGGTTCACAGAGTCGTCGACGTACCGCCAACCCCCGACCCAATTCATGCTCAGACCGCCCTGCTAGCACAGCTAGCTATCCTGATAAAATACCTTATATTTTCTCTGTAAGTAAATTAATTAACAAAGACTGTAAATTTCCAACGTCTAAGTAATTGATATCTATTTTCAGATAAATAAATATGTTGATAAATTATCCTGACAGGAGCTAAAAAGAAACTTTAGTTACGGATTAATGTAAACCAGCAACGCTAATGCTACGTTAATGCTAGTCAATTAGCAGCTTTAGCCGCGCGAGCACAGTGCACGAGCTCCGACAGCTGTTATAAATCGGTTAGTGACGTAGTTTAAAAACAGACAGGAAATGACGTATGCGGTATAATTATTCAATATTAATATTTAATCCAATAAATGGTTTAAGTAGTATTAAATATCTGCAAAGTAACAACAGTAATAAACAATAAGAATTTTCTAAACATTTTATTATATTTTATTATTTTATTAACGTCATTGTTATTAAATATCAAATACCCGCAATGTTAAATGCTAAAATGCAGAATTTATTTTGAACTAAATAATTTTGGATTAAGATATGATTGGTCGTTTTAGCCACATAAAGGCTTGTGTATCCACGCAAAGGTGTTACTGAAACGTTAGAAATGTTAAAATACTGCATATACAGGGATACCTCAGCTTAACTCGTTTCCAGGTACATCAGTTTCCAGATACGGCGGTTTTGTGGGGTTTTTTTGCTTGTTTGGGGTTTGTTGTTGTTGTTGTTGTTTGTTTGTTTATTTTTATAAGCGTACATATAAAAATACAACACACTATACATGTGCAATGCATTAAAATAAATGTTTAAAAGTACATTATGATTTATAAAACACGTTTTAGAACAAAGATTATATTATGATATACAGTATAAAATCATATAATAAGAAGGAAATTAGAATAATACAGAACATCACCGTACGATCAGCTGATGTTCAATAATATCGGACGATCAGCCGAGTTCATAGTTCCAGTTTCTGTCGCTAGATGGCGGTAGTGTTTCCGGTACGATCAAAATACGGTACAGTACATACATAGGGTTAGGGTTAACCCTAACCCATACATAGAGTACATAGTACGCTCTGGGGAGTGTTTTTTAGTGTGGTTAATTTGACGTCAATTAACAATTAACTTTTAACTCCAATTAACAATTTAATTTAAACTTTTAATTTCCAGTTAACGACGTAAAGTGACGTATCCCTATATTCCACACTGCTATTATATTTAACATATAATAGTTACGCTTTCAACAAAGTAGAAAGAGCCGTTTTTAATTAGGTTTTAATTAGTTTTATTCATCTGTAGCATGTGATATACTGTATAGTCACCGATGCTCAGTCTTATCTCTAGAGTATTTCACAGATTTGTTTAATTTCGAATATCAGACACTGTTTATGAGCTCAGTGGTAGCTAATTAGCAGTGTCTACATTTGACGTCATGGCGTGATGGCAGGAAATAATTTATTCAGGTACCCACTTTTATTTATTTTTCATAATTTTGTTGTTTATCGCTGGAAAAAAATGCTCCACCAGACGGCGGTCATTATTATTATTATCTGGTAATTGTGTGAATATCTGAATCTGGAGCTCGGCTCTCTGAACAGACAGACACTCTCTGAATTCACATAAGGCACTCTGCTTCATGAGACACTCTTTAATCACCCCGATAACCAGCCAGGCTCGGCCAGCTGCCTGCATCCCTGTCACATGTTTACACTAAGATAACTCCTTACGAAGTGTCGTTTGTCACAGAGTCGATTCCGAAGTGAACGCTGGGAGTCGACTCCCGTATACGAGTCGTTTTGATGTCTGCATACACTTACAGTGTAATTGAATCAACATGTTTCCATGGAAACCTCCTTTCAACATCTGAGCTGTTTAGTGTGAATGGTGATGTGTGTGTCTGACTCTCAGCTGTGTGTGTGTGTGTGTGTGTGTGTGTGTGTGTGTGTGTGTGTGTGTGTGTGTGTGTGTGAGGCAGAAGTGACAGGGTGAACACTGGTAAAGTGGGACAGTTTTGGTAAGTTCATTTTCTCTGACATTTTTATACTACAGTCTGAATGCCCTGTATGACAACATAATGATTTTTTTTAAAAGATCAGGTTGTCTTTTAGACAATTTAAACATTCAAATGAAAAATGACCAAACACATCAAATAATACCTCTTCAAACCTCAGTCGACCAAAATCCAAATCTTTTTGGAGGATATTGGTAAAATGGGACATCCATACTGTCAAAGCAGGACCATATTTATTTATTTCTCTCTCTCTCTATCTCTCTCTCCCTCTCTCTATCTATCTATCTATCTATCTATCTATCTATCTATCTATTTATGCATTTATGCATGCATGCTTTAAACAAACAGATTGGGGCAGAGGCTGAAATGACTGAATGTAAATGATTTATTTTTCTTATAGATTTAAACACCATTCACTCAAGACTCTCCGTCTCTTGCTCTTTATTTTCTGTTTTGCCTTTGGTCTCTGAAATACATTTTTCCCCACACACTTAACTGTGGGATAATGCTGATATAACACAAAAGCATAACTACTCAGTAACCTATATACAATACTCCACCCTTAATATGATCTGACCACGTTTGATGGACTACTACTGTGTGTCCCATCAAGTAATCAGGTAGGTTAAGGTTAGGTTGGAACCTGTCCAGTGTACAAAACCATCAAAAGATCCAAAGACTTTTTGTTTGTTTCTGTTTCTTTTTTTCCCTTTGCTAGCAAGCATGCTATGTGGTTATCATGTTGGCTCCCAAAATATCTTAAATAAAGTATAATTAACCAAAACTTGTTGAAGAAATGTCTCAAATGAATTTATTTGACAATATTTGGACAAAGGTCAATGTCCAGTCAAGTTATAGACAAAGTAACACCTCTTAATTTGCTGTCCCAATTTAACAATAACACCCTGTCATAACTTTACCAATAAGCTACTTGTAAAGTGGGACACAAGAAAATTTACCCCTAACAAAAAATAACGTGCAAGACAAATAATACATTTTTAGACTTTATAGTACAGTTCACAATCATCTTTCTTATGTATAAAATTTAGAAACCCTAAACCAAGCTTTCGATTTTTATACCCTTAACATCATTTGCTTCAACGTGTTATGTCATTTCACTTATCACTGATTCTAATGCCCCTAGTTTTGAAGTTAGTTGAGTCACACCCCAGGAAATGACATCACATCTATGCAGCATTAAAATGTAACCCATGACATTGCAAAGATTAACAAACCATAGATTTAGATCAGTAAAAGACAACTAAACCAATATACTGATGATCAAGCTTAAGTGTCCCACTTTACCCAGTGTCCCAGTTTACCAGTGTTTACCCTACATAACATTTTCTTTCAGGATACACAAACACAGCAGGCACAGTAGTAATAATAATGCAGAAATGCTGTAGCCTAGTAGACTAAATGTTACTTAGGCCTACTGATCTAATGATTATTTAAATTGGGTACATATAATGCATTTTTTTCTAAGAAGGTAAATTAATATTCTATGAAATAAATCCAGTTGTAGTTATGCAAAAAGAATGATCTTGGCACTCTTTCACAATATGGCAAAACTGTATCCTGGCTTAGAAAGCAAAGGCATTTGGGAGTTGTAAGAGTTAGTTAACATAAGAACGTAACATAGATTAAGTATGGGGGAAATAACAAAAGAGCCAGGAGTACAGCACTAGACAAAAACAAAAATATTATAAAACATCACCTGGACCGACCAGACTATCAGATGCCACTTTGGCACTGCTGGTCACAGGGATTCCTTCCACAATGCTGTTTTAGCCATGCAATAATGTCAGCCCACCGGCTGGGTAGGCAGGCCATGAACACTCACACCTATGGACAATTTACAGTACCAAAACCATGTAATGTGCATGTCTTTGGACTGTGGAAAGAAACCACAGTACCCAGAGGAAACCCACACAGGTACAGAAAGAACATGCAAACTCCACACAGAAAGGCACCCAGGGTGACCCCATGTATCGAACCCAGGACTTTCTTGCTGTGAGGCAAAAGTGTTAACCCCCCTACCACTGCATTCACTCACTCACTCACTATTCCTTTCCATACCACCAGCGGGACACCCCATAAGTGTGTCAAGCGGCGGCACGTAGGTGCATCAGTTGACATTTCCTGGCTGGACGCATTTTACAGGGTGAGATCGCCAGTCCCATGCCTAACCCTCCCCTAACGTGGGGGTTGGGATAACCCTCAGACAACCATGCACACTTACATTCACACCTACGGGCAATTTAGGGTAGCCAGGCCACCTAATGTGCATGTCTTTGGACTGTGGGAGGAAACCGGAGCACCCGGAGGAAACCTACAGAAGAGAGAACATGCAAACTCCACACAGAAAGGCGCCCGTGCCGAACCTGGGGCTCGAACCCAGGACCTTCTTGCTGTGAGCAGACAGTACTAAGTCCCATCCCACTGCGTTAATTACGTTTTAACAGCCTTTTTTGTTAGCCGAATTAGACTTTGCTCCCCATCATTCAGGAAAACAACCAATTGAGGGTTTTTTTTCTTGCTAACCTCTACATTTACTAATGAAAAAAAGCCAATCTCACCATCAAATCTATATATATATATATATATATATATAATTTTTTTCGCGTTTGATACAGAAATGCCGTATGGCCACAGAACATCTTATACGTGCGTATGACCGGAAACAGCGTAACTAGCGCTTACATTTTAACTAATCACTTCGTTTGTGGACGCCATTT
>JAQMCW010153166.1:0-12430 GCA_030068335.1 Chrysichthys cranchii | reverse complement strand
AGCCAGTTAGCCTAATCCCCTCTGTGCATGTCTTTGGACTGTGGGAGGAAACCGGAGTACCTGGAGGAAACCCATGCCGACAGGGGAGAACATGCAAAACTCTACACAGAAAGGTGCCCAGGTCGACCGCTGGGATCGAACCCAAGACCTTCTTGCTGTGAGGCGACAGTGCAAGCGTGCTGCCCTATGTGTAACTTTAAATGAAAAAACAAAACGTATGCCATGTTGAGGTTAATAAATAAATATCTTAATCATTGATAATTTGCTGTGGTGTAAGAGGGTGCCATGAAAATAATCAGCAGTAACCGGGCTTCATCGCACCAGCCTGTTGTTCTTTATTTTGCTGATTGCACTGCACTTCTGCTTAATGGGTTTTTTACAATTGTTATAGAGTGATATTAAACGCAAATCCGACATGATGATGAAGCTGCTTGTGGAGATGCAAATGGCTTTCGGTCTGCTGCATGGTCAGAAATCCAGAATGAGAAGTATCTTTCCAACAACAATTTTAGCACTGTGATGTCACTTGCATTCTTGTGTTGTGGAAGGCATTTTCTGATGAACATTACAGTAGATAAAGTGTGATGAGGAAAAAATGCAAACCAGAGAGACAAAAAAATTATAAACATCCTTCCATTGCAGTGTATACAGGCTAAATATTTGCAAAACATCTGATTAAAATAAAACTTGCGTGAAATTACATCATATCTAAAATAGGTATGTAAATCTCTCTTTATGCTCTAAAACGATCACAGAGAGAGTATCCAGGTGTAGTGCTTTAATTTCCACACTGGACTTCCTGTAACATGAACAGGTCAGATTATAATGATGTAATAGTAATGATGTTTACTGTGTGTGTGTGTGTGTGTGTGTGTGTGTGTGTGTGTGTGTGTGTGTGTGTGTGTGTGTGTGTGTGTGTTGGTCAGGTAAGGTCACTGGTTTAATTTCCTTTCATATAGATGGAAGTGATGTCATACAGTGAACTATAGCCTCATATTAGCTATTTAAATGAACATAACGCAAATTCTATTTTTAGCACCTTATTATTATTTTTTTTTTTTACCTCCTTTAAAGTTAATCTTTGGCCATGTGTGACATGTTTCACTGCTTTCCTCAAATATTAACCCTGAGGACATGGAGAAAAACAAGCCACTTTCCATGAAAATGTCAGGATGAAAGCTTGCAAAGTGACACTGAAAAATTTTTTTAGACAAGCCTTCATAACCTCGAGTCATGTGCTGTAGGGAATTTCACTCCTTGCATTATGTTTAAAATATAATTGACATTATTTACATTTAGATCATTTTATTTTTTATTGATCTACCATTTATTTCTTTATTTTTGTTTTTACTTCACACTGTAAAGCACTCTGAGATGTATTTTATATAGACAAAATGTATTTGTGTGTAAAGAAAGTTTATTATTATTATTATTAGTAGTTGTAATAGTTGTAGTAGTAGGTCCTGGGTTCGAGCCGTGGGTTCAACACAGGTGCCTTTCTGTGTGGAGTTTGCATGTTCTCCCTGGTGTCCGTGTGTGTTTCCTCCCGGTGCTCCGGTTTCCTCCCACAGTCCAGAGACATGCACATTAGGTGGATTGGCTACCCCAAATTGCCCGTGTGTGTGTGTGTGTGTGTGTGTGTGTGTGTGTGTGTGTGTGAGAACCTGAGTCCCGAGTTAGGGGTTATGGGGCTAGTGACCTCACCCTGTAGAATGCACTTAGCTACACAAATGTCATCCGAGCCCTGGGGGAGCTGCTTGGCACCCTGTGTGCCATACGGCATGACAAGGATCTAAGACTAAGAAGTAGTAGAGTTTTTATTACACTTTTTATTATTGTTACAATTAAATATGAATCAGTCAGGCTTACTGCTGATCACTTAGGCTCATTGTGCCTATAAACATGTGAGATATTTAAAATATTTGCATAAATGTAGATTAATAACGGTATATATTATGCTTACCTGGAAGACATCCGGAATCTTCTCATAGCATTAAAATATTTTCACCTTTCACATAAAATTATTGCTTGATATTTTATGATCTGATGCTGTAGTTGAGATTTTAACCATTTCAATCAATTAATCAATCACTGCCATGTCCAGGGTGGAATAAATAAGACTAACATATACAGTATATTGTATAAGACAAAGTCATATTTGCTGAAAATCTGATTTGGTCCCTGGGGCAGAATGAAGACTGAATAAACACAAAGTGTTGCTCTGGGGTTTTTTTTCTCTCAAGCTGAACAAATCTGGACAAAACTATTTCACTTAATTTCATATGAATTATATAGCATTTGTCCAATCTGCATGAAGGAAAGAGTTTGATAAATATTCAGATGTCGTATTTAAAGTCAGTTTCACGCTAGAGGTAAGTTATATGTAATAATAATTCATCAAAAACAATAACTATTATGTTTTTCACTTTAGTGCTGAAGCCAGCCTGAAGGTGTTGAAAGTAAGCCAGAAAGTGCTAGAGGAAACAGAAAGCAGTGGTTAATCTTGTGTTGAATGATATCAGAGTGTACTCATCTCTGAACTTTGGACATGCGTGCTTACAGTGTATGAGGAAGTTTACGCTCTCTGACGTGCTGTGCAAAAGTCTTAGGCATATGCAAAGAAATGTTGGAAAGGTGACCTAAAAATGAATGAAATTAAGTGTTTCTTCTAAAAAGAAATATAGTACAACGTTCAGCAAATAGTAATAAACTAAACAAAGTTCATAGTTGCTGATATGATCAGTCATGCAGATTTCAGGAAATATATGTCTATAACAAACTTTTATTAAAAATGAAAAAAAAAAAAACCAGTCAGAGACCTTTGCAGCACTTAATCAAAGAGTTAAACAGAGGTCATGGTCTCGTTAACTACATGATTTGTATTATATACCTACCTATTTGTGTCAGAGAGGCGTGTACAAAAGGAGGAATGCGGAAAGATTACTTCATCAGGTGATTGCACAGTTAGTGTACCGAGTGAAAAAAGCACCAGCGATAGCTAGGTGGGAAAATCCCGGGGGTACATTTAAAAAAGAGGCGCTCTGTGAAACACATAGAGCACTGTAAATCTACCTGGAGTTAGAAAGAAAGAGACAGACAGACAGACAGACAGACAGATCAACATAACTATGATTAAGCTTTCCACTGGAATGGTTATGTTCATCCTCATCCTCAATGGCTTCATCGTGGACACAGAAACAGGTAAGATTAGAACAAGATTAGATATATAATGTTTAACGTTTACATTCCTTTATGCTTTTTTTTTTTTTTTTTTTTTTAAATAGATTTAGAATTTATCTTAGACTAGATTAAGCTTTGCATCATGTTGAAATTGTTTTGGGCAGAAGGTAAAGCATTGAAGAAAAATGACCTTTTATTATGACACTAATGTGTGGTGTTATTTCCTGTGAAATTTTGTCCATTTACAAGCATGTAATTCTGTGAGTTAAACACTGTTCATATTGTTAATCATTATAAGACGAGGATTAGCTGCTCTGTGCATTGTGCCGCTGCAATCCTGTGTCAAGAATCTGTGGACTGGTATTAGACAGAACCACTCGGGGGTTCTGAATGTATTTTTTTTTTTAAAAAAAAATTTATTTTATACCCAGCGACACTCAGAAGTGCATAAAATTTATTTTTTTTTTTTAAATCTATCCAAAATTTCTGATTTCAATTCCTTCGAGTACGATATGATTTGTTAAATCTGCATAAAGGGCACAGAAGAACATGCTTTAGCTAATGTTATTAATGTGTATACGTCTTTGGCAATGAGATATCATATCCATTATTGATTTAATAGAATACAGTACTTAACATGAATCCCAAACATCTCATCTGGTCTCGTAGCACGATGCTGCTTTTCCTACACGCAGTGGCCTGTTAGGTGCAGCCGGCTGAAAGGCTACTCCATCCAGGAAATCACCGGACAATGTGACATCAGAGCCATAATGTGAGTCTCAACACTGCTATGACCGTTTGATTGAATTATTCAAGTCACCATGGTTACCATGATATACCACAGTAGATCCATGGTAGGTGTTATGGTTACCATGGTTACCATAACGTGGTTTTGGTCAACCACAGAACCGTAATAAAACAATAGTAGTAAAATGGTTACCATGGTTACTGTGAGGTACTACCGTAAAACCATGGTACTATAGTAGTTGTAGTACCATGGATGCGATGAAGCACCGGAGTAATGCCATGATAGTTCCAAAGTTACTATGGTTACCATGAAGTGCCATAGTATAACCTTGATTTTGTCATAGTTACAATAGATACCACAGAACCACAGTCAAATTAGTAGTGATATAATTACCATGGTCACCTTATAGTACTGTAGTGAAACTGTTGTACTGACATGCTTACAGTCAAGTGGTGTAGTAAAAACATTGTAGGGTGATAGTTGCCATGGACACCAAGTACCACATGACAACCATGGTAGTGCCAGAGTTACCAAGGTTACAAAGTCATGCTACCAAGTCCCACGTTAAAGAATGGTAATACTGTAGTTGCCGTTGTTACCTTGAAGTACTGTTATAAATCTCTGGTAGTACCAGTTACTAAGAATATAGTATGGCTGTGGTTACCATGGTTACCCTGAAGCTCCCCCTTCCCTCCATAGTAAAACCATGATGGTGTACTGGAACAGTGTTGCGATGATGATGTTAATGTAACCCCCACACTTTTCTGCATTTTCTGCAGATTCGAGACCCGAAATGGGAAATTCATCTGCGCTGAACCAAAGATGAGGTGGACTCAAGACAGGGTCACGTGCCTGCGGTGAGAATCATGGTTTTATCAGCTATATGAAAACAATTCAGCAATAAAAAAAAAAAGCTATTCTACACACAGGAACAATACTTTAAATAAAAAAAAACAAAACTGTTTGTTGCTATGTTTAGGAAGAAGGCTGCAATAATGGGGAACTCTGGAATGCTGAAATGAGGATGATCTCCACTTCAGAGTGTTCAATTCAGCCTCAGACTTAAGACTATATGTAAATGAAGTCTTTATTGTCCTTCTATTAGAACATCTTAAAGGTGTGCTTTTCTACTTCCATTAGAATTCTGGCCCCTTGTGGGAGCCGCAGTCTCACATTCACATATTGTGTTCTTTGGTACTCAGATGATGCGTGATGAGTTTATGATACTTTCATTTTGTCTTATATATAAATATATATTTAAAATGACACGGATGGCAAATTAACAATACTTTGTTAATGGATGTAGCTTGTCTTGGGGGAATGCACTTCTTCCTACAGTAGAAATAAAAATAAATAAATAAAATGAGGATTTATTTTTTAAAACAAGAAACAGTCACTATGAAATGTATAAATGCACATTATGTCCTATTTTTGTTTTCAAAAAGAAAAAAGTATCACTTAAAAATATAGACAGCTGATCTACTCTTGTGCCAGGTAATATTATTAAAAGAAATATATTGTATTAATATCAAATATATTATATATTTACATGGTATTAATATTATTAAATATATTCACATTTACTTCAATTATTTGTTTTTGATTTATTACTGATCTTCTTCTTCTTCTTCTTCTTCTTCTTCTTCTTCTTCTTCTTCTTCTTATTCTTATTATTATTATTATTATTATTATTATTAAAACTTATATTTTGTGGGTTTAGGGTTTTTTACTGTAAACCCTGCTTATGTTTATGTTCCAAATGACCACCAGATGGCGAGACTGACCGCCAGAACGTGAGCCCTGCTTTACATGTTAATGTTTTGGGATATTTTTTTTTTATTAGTATTATACATTCATTCACTTCTGCTCTTGAAAGTGTGGAGGAGATAGAAGCAAGGATCATTTTAAATACAAATGTATTAATGACAGCAAGCACTACTGTGATCAGTTGATTTTAAATTACAGGGTCGATCCCCGTGGACGACCAGAGCGCCTTTCTGTGTGGAGTTTCATGTTCTCCCTGTGTCTCTGTGGGTTTCCTCTGGGTACTCCAGTTTCCATCCACCATTCAAAGACATGCACAGAGGGGATTAGGCTAACTGGTTACTCTAAATTGCCTGTAGGTGTGAATGTGAGTGTGAATGTTTGTCTGTCTCTGTGTGTTGCCCTGTGGGGGATTGACAAACCGCCCAGGGTGTAACCCCGCCTCTCGCCCAAAGTCAGCTGGGATTGGCTCCAGCTTCCCCCCATGACCCTGAACAGGATTAAGCAGCAGAAGATGAGTGAGCAGGATCATATTGGTTTAATTACTTGCTAAAACTAGCTCATGTAGCATTACAGTATAGTATTTATATCATGATAAAATATAAGTGTCATGCTTAGCCAGGGTGATGGCTTTTCACTTTTATGAGTTCAGGTCAAAGGGACGGTAAGCAAAAGAAGAAAAATTCAGGGCCTAGACAAGAAACCTTTTTAGACTTTCTATTAATGTTAGAGTCTGGTAATCTGTCATTACCATTATGATCTAAACTCTGGTTAAGCAGACTGTGTTTGAGAATCTGTCCCTCAAAATGTCACAGTAAAATGCTCACCTCATATCCAAGATCTTCTTCTGAGATGCTCTTCTTAGCCGTAACAAGTTCAGATCACCAAAAGACTCTGAAGAATAAAGTGACACTTAAACTTGCCACATATAGGCCTTTCCAAGAAGCTGTCAAAACACTGTTCAACATACAAAATACAATTTTTAAAATGTTTTGTTAATGGTCCGTTCTTAAGGGCCATAAATAAAACTTTTTACAGGCTTCTTTTTATAAAGTGTGAACGTGATAATTATGGAATATAAAAATATTAATATAAATCTAGGAAGTCATGCGTATGTATTAAGAATGGCTTTGTAGATGCTAAGCCTTAATCTTGATGAACTATCGATTTATTAAAATCTTCCAAATGATAGAACCGGCAGAAACAACTTTGCACAAATGTATTACCTGCCCTTCAGTGCAATACATTTATACAAAATCTCTGTCACAAAGTGATAAATTGCAATGCTGTTGATAAAGCAAACTCTTTGCATGGACTCTGGCCTGAATTACACATTAAGGCAAAATTAATAGCAGCACAGGATGTGATTACCTGCAGCCCAATCACAGCCGTGCTGATAATCTATATAACGACACTTGTGCAGTGTTGTGCATACAGGCTAGTATGCAAAAAAGGAGTGGGTCTGGATTCCATCCCTGTTATCATAATTTGAAAATAAAGGCATGAAGGGTTTGAATTCAAGATTACAGCGGGAGGAATGAGGAAGTCAGGAGCATTTAATCTTTCCACCTATAATCAAACTGCTGTGGAACAATGCAAAAGAAAATAAACACATTGTGATCAAGTGAGCAGATGATGGAAATTTCACACCAGGCTTAAGAATGAGTTGCCAAACATGCACGCACGCGCACACACACACACACACAGACAGACAGAGATATGCTGTGAGCCACACACACGCTCTGCCACACACACACACACACGCACGCACGCACGCACGCACGCTCTGCTCTGTGAACCTGCTCAGAGAGTAAAAAAGGAAGAATAAGACGGATACAGCATGTTTAAGGTATTCGCGGGGACATTTCTTTTCATCCTCGTCCTCGGTGCCTTCATCATGGACACAGAGGCTGGTGAGTTCACAAAAACAACAGCAATGTTTAACCTGTAATGTTTTCTCATCCTTTAAAAAAAAGAAGTAAATATAGAACAAAAATGTAAAATATAAACGTTTGGGGTTTTATAATGTTCATGATTTTACTAGTCATGTTCATGTTCTGACTACAATAGTCCAGAAATAATGACAGATTGTTGTAAATATGACACTAAGGGTTTTATTTTCAGGCCAGTGCAAATACATTTTGATAGTTAACATTGTCTAATTCATTTATACCAAAAGGTATTTTGTACACTCACTAGCGACAGACGATGGTCTTTTTTTTCCTCTTAAATGATGTGAAACAGAGCCATGATTTCACCAACAGCAACATTTTACCTGAGATTTTCTGAACTCTATGCAAATTAGGTGTGGCGAATCCAAAAACCATCACCTTGAACAATTCCCCAGCCCGATCCTAATCCTACAGCACATGTGGTCCAACGTTCCTTCAATTCCCAGCTCACAACTTTAGCTCCTACCTGCAATTAGTTCCAATTTACTGGGAAAAAAAACTTCTAAGCCTTTGGTTTCATCTTCTCTTGTTGTACAAACCTGCTCAATAAATATGTATAGAGACCTTACGAAGAAAAAGAAAGTTTGGAAAAGGAAACATTTACACATTTTACACATAAAACGGAACTCAAACAACTGATTTTCACTCGCAGTAGTGTGTTGTTTAATTTGTCCGACTGGTTGGCTGTATAAGCATTTACATTTTGGCTCATACATTTTTCATTGAAATAAAAAGAGTGCCAGGTTATGCCCACAAGAAAAAATTCTCACAAGTGACAGGAGAGACTTGTCAAAGAAAGAATGTGCTTTGGGGCTTTATTGGCCTGGAAATTTAACTCCTTTCCTGGAGGGTAATCCTAATTTGGATTGTGAAGATTGACTTGTACTTGTATTTCCACAGTTATAAAGCTCTTATTAAATTACAGATTCAAACTGTAAATTACATTAGATTATTTCTCCCACTAAAAATGGAGGGGATTCTGTAAGTGAAATCTAAATGTCTGTGCGCTGATTTGATTGGATATAATCAAAAATTACCGGTACAGCATTTTCAAAATTAAAGAGATGTCCTAAGGTGAATGAGGCATGGACTGACTGCTGAATATTAAACCCAACACAACATTCTGACTGGATTAGTATGATGCTCTGTGGTAATATGGTTGCTCTGTTATTTCGAAAGACTCTAAATAATGGGAATATTTCACAGCACGCTGCTGCTTCTCCTACACGCGGAGGCCTGTTCGCTGTAGCCGGCTAAGAGGCTACTTCATCCAGGAAATCACCAGAAACTGTGACATCAGTGCTATAATGTGAGTCCTGATACACAGTGTGCTTGACTGTAATTAAAAATGATGATGAAAATGACTTTGAAATGATGACGATTTATGTATTTTACTGCAGTTTTAAGACGAGGGATGGGAGATTGCTCTGCGCTGATCCAAAAATGGAATGGACTCAAGAGAGGCTCATGTGCCTGTGGTAAGCGACGCTGGGGGGTTTTTTTGGTTGTTTTTTCAGAAACAATTTTCACTTTCTATGCAACAAATTGTTTCAACAGTAGCATTTGATAACTCTTTCTTTCTAGGGAAAAGGGTGTGATGATGGAATAAAGAATGGCTGAAGTGAAGATGGCCTCATGGTTGGGGGAAAAATCCACCCTAAACGATCTGCATATTAATCTTTATAATCAGTGTTTGATCTTCAACAGCATCCTTATGTAGAGATTCTCAGATTTAGTGTATTTTGTTTTGGTAAACAGGTTCCTGCATTAGGCACAATATCATGCTGATAGTGGTGCAGTGGAATTGCTTTATCTCTTCCTCAAGAGAACGATGCACTTTAGTGGTTTACTCTGTCTAGCTCTAGCTCCTCACCTCTAGACTCTGCTCAAACACGTCAGCTTTCAAGGCTTCAACTTCATCGTGCTTGGCCCCCATACATCCCTCACTAGCTGATCGGAGTCTCGGCATCATACAGCTGCAGTGCATTCTGGGACTTTGAATCATGAGCTTACGTTAACATCTTCAAAACTCCTACGCTTGATTTCTCATTAATATGATGCTGAGCATCACTGGAAAAGAAAACCTGAGAAAAGGAATTTTTATGTTCAGGAGATAACAGTGAGGCCTTAACTGTTTGAGACTGTTTACAGTTTTATTCTAACAAACTCCAGTGTAACTGAGCTAGCAACGACAATAACAATAACAATAACACTGATATCAGATTGAAACATGACTGCTAACTAGTAACAGAGATAATTGCAAGCTAACCAGCATTAGGTTAACTACTGTACTTTGTAAACCAGTAGCCAAGTGTGCAACAAGCTATCATCAGGCTATCATATTAGTCTATATATCATATATTATATTAGTCAATAAGCTATAATTGGGTCTAATCAGTTCAGACCTAATGAGACTAATCATAATCATGTCTCAGCACAGTGTTTGGACTGAAGGTGTAATAAATTATTCCATACATTTATTTTAACATTTGAAGATCAAAAACAGTAAAAAGATCATTTAAATTGTGTAAAAAGGACAATTTACACAATTTTAAAAGGTCTAAATAAATAACCATCACTTTTTCTAATTTTCTTTAGAAAAACAGGTTCAAGCCATCCTTTCTGAAATGTAAAAATCTGTTGTTTTTCTGTACCGAAGTTGGTGACCCCATCTATAAAGAAAACAGTGGTTGTAAACACAGGATGTAAATGTGTTATTGTTCATTAATTTTAAAACCAACAACTTTCTAATTTCGCCCTGAGACCACAGATTAGCTTACGACATGCTGAGGATGGTGAAAATGTAAATGTAAGATGTGTGTGTGCGAGTTTTATAAATAAACAGAAAATAGTATACAATAACAAATGCATAGCAGAGAGAGCAAGAAAGAAGGAAAGTCATTTGCCGCCTGTGTGAGTAGAGTTATTATGCTTTATTAAACACAACTGCTCTGTAAAAAAAGAAGAAAAAAGCCTATAAAATCTACTCAATAAAAGTGAGCTAACACTTTTGCACTCATTTTGTTTTCAATTTTCTTTCACGTTCACCCCGGATTTCCTCAATTTAACAGCTATAACAGGCAAAACATTTTTTACCTAACAATTCTCAATTCTTTACACAACTATACTTATAATAATAAAAAAAGGGAGGGGGGGGATCAGTAACATTATCTCTTGATTGTTATTAGGCCATTCTACTCTTTTCATCTACTTCATAATAATAATTAATATTAATTAAACAGTAGAACAAAGCAACCGTTACTTTTTCAGGAAAAGTTAGTTTTACTTAGTCAGAGTTTTACTTAGATTGTCAGACAGGAGAAAATACAGAATGTTTTTTTTTTTTTTTTTTTTTAAATTAAGCATATAATCAAAAATTAAAGACAGGAGGTCCAAAATAACTCTCTGCACTTCAGAAAACCTTCTGAAACTAGCACATCTGAAATCAGGTTATCTTCTGCTTATTTAACTGATAAAAGGTTTAATATTTATTCCCCTCAAAATCATGCTGAAGGCAGCAGAAATGAACAAACTTAATACATGCAAAAAAAATATATCATTAATGTTGTTAAATATATATTTGGAACCAACAATATTTAGAAATGCTTTTATAGTTTTTATGTAAGCATGCCTGCTTTATTACTAATATTGCTGGTTTCAGCAGTAGCTAAGGAGCAGTAGCTTACTAGCTAAACATGGCTAGGTTAGCCACAATAATTAATATTAGGTCACTATTTTACAACAGCTCATAAGGGCTTGTAAGCTATTTATTAAGAAGTGTGTGTACAACTGTGCTTGACATTTAGATGTAGCATACATCTGTGCAGTAATACACCAGGAGAGGTTGCTACAGTATGCCAATTTCTCTAAGCTAGCTGCTAAGTTAAATCTCTAAAGGATACCACTTAACATTACCAATGAGTTCATATTAGCTTAGCCACAATCAAGTTAGCATTCCTTGGCATTTAGAAATAAACTGAAACTATATCGTTTGTCAAAGCAGGCAAAGTATCTCTTACTTTAAATGTCACACTTTCTTCAGCATGGGCTGTGATTAATGTGCATATCTGTGTGATTGTTGTTTATTGTCTCAAGTGTGCTTTATTTTTACTGTATACTATTAAGTAACTGATGTGGATTTTTCCCCAAAATCACAGACTACACTTGATAACTGAAGTTAATTAAAGTTATGTAATTCATGTGTATTACATTCATAAAGCCCAGAAATCATGTTTTCTACAGTGTACAATTAGATGACGGCATGAGGCCGTGAAGAAAATGCAGTGGTTGCAGCAGGAAGAATGAGGAACTAAAACAATCAGAGCAAAGTGATTAGATCTCCTCATCTCATCTACAGACAGAAAGTGACATGATCCATGCAAAGACATGTCACAACAGATTTTAAGAGCATTCCTGAAATATGTTTCAAACTGTATCTTAATCTGGCGACATGCAAAGGAGAGATGTTTACAATAATATCTGTCTTATTTTAGTTTTTTTTTTAATCATTATTTAGAGAGAGCTGATTAATGAGGGAGATGTTGTTTTATTTCTAGAAACTTTTAAGACTTTTAGTACAGAGGAAGAATTTCAGTTCAATTCATTTTCAACTTTCAGTACAGAGGAAATGAATACAGTGAACGGCCCCCCGCGAAAGGTGAAACTGCAATACTGCGAAGTCACATTAATTTTTATCATTTATATATATTTTAAGGCTTTATAAACCATTTCCACTCTCTTATTAACCTTTTCCACACTCTTGTAAACACATCCTATGCTCTTAAAC
>JAQMCW010153105.1:0-12436 GCA_030068335.1 Chrysichthys cranchii | reverse complement strand
GAGTCAGGGGGCAGACTAGCCGAGAATTAGCATACATACGCACGTACCATTCCGTCTGGGAAGGGGGTAAGAGCCGGTCCTCTTTAAACGCCGGGCCGTCCAAAAAAATTTTTGAATAGACGCCCGGGCTACTAATAGAAGATATACGGTATATATAAAAAACACATTAATATCATTAGCCTCATAGCATAATTGCCCAAGTCCTTGTTCACTGAAATATGACTTAGGCAATTATGCTATGAGGCTAACGATATATAATATATATAATAATTATATTATACATACACACCCATACATACACTGCTGGGCAAAAAATGAGGCAAACAGAGGTTATCACAACTTCTATATGCACTTTTTTTTTTTTTTTTTTTACAAGTGCAACAGTGTAACACAATGTTTTAATCATCTAGTGCACATTTTTAGTATGGAATAGCTTTTCCCTTGTTTTCCTTAAGAAAACTCAGTCTTTTGCAGTGTTCCCTATCCATACTGTTCCATTCATATCTGACTGCTTCCCACAGCTGGTCATCGCTCCTAAATATTCTGACAACAAGTCTGCCCTTGATATGCGCCCATATATTCTCAATGGAGTTCAGATATGGTAACTGACCGGGCCAAAACATCACTGTCAGTAAATGCCATTCCAACTGTGACTTTGTTGTTTTTGCTGTGTGTGCTGGTCATTATCTTGTTGGAAAATGGCCTCTTGTCAGTCATTTCCACTACACAACTTGTTTATGCTTGGAAGCAATCCTTTATGTGATATCTTTTGACATTCTGGGTTGAACTTCTCACTTGACCTACGAAGGCAGCATTTGGAAGCGTCGGTACACAGCTCAAAACTTGACTTCTGACTCCAAAGAACACGCTGAAGCCACTGAGACTCATGTTGACCATACAGTGCCCCAAATTTGAGTCTGTCTGCAACGGTTTCCCTGCACACCTTTTTGATGAAAAACCAGCCACCTTGAGTGATCTTGTAATTGTTCTTCATGAAACAGCCTCATTTTTCACATTTCTGAATTTTGTAAGAGGCTTCTTACGATTCTTCAGAACAGCCATTTTCAGCCTTGTGTCATCTCGACGTGTGATCACTTTACTGTGAAAACACTTATTTATTTCACCTGTATTTCTTAAATTATAAAATCATAAAACATGCAATAAATTGTGTTTGCCTCATTTTTTTTTTTTTTCGCCCAGCAGTGTATAAACAGTTAATAGTGCATGTCTGGATATGTTTATAGTATTTGGAGTAATCCTGACATTCACATGATCTAACTAACATTAACAGCACCATTTCCCATCTTCAGTAATGGCTTCATTATGCTGGCTCCATCCCAGGAATACACCCTCGATGGGATGCACATACTCACTCACAACTAGGGGCAATTCAGCATAGCCAAATTCACCTACCAGCATGTTTTTGATGGCTATGAAGAAACCTTGGATATGTGTGATGTAAAAAATTTCAAAATGTCCAAGCCCAGTATTAACGCTAGTGTGGCTGTAGTTACTGTTCTTTCTATAACGCAGTGTGTGTTTGTACCTGTGCTCTGGGCTGCTCTGACCAATCCCTGCCTTAGAACCTCTCGCACCCAGGTCCTGACTTTAGACTTCCCCACACCGCCAACCACTGACACCACCAGGTTGGGAGGTGGCAGGCTCCAAAGGCTGGTCAAGATGTTATAAACAGTACCAGGGGGAGTATCCCAGGAAAGACGTAGAAACTGTGGCAAAGAAAGAAAAATAAAGAGAAAGGGAGAGATATAATGGCACCATGCAGCCATATTTCAACTGTTTTCATTAGTTCTGTACTGTCCCATGGTAAAAAAAACAAAAAAACAACTAAATAATACTGCATTCCAATGCTGTTTTTACCTGCCCTTGTCAACTTACACTTACCATTCATACTTGATAAACTCTGTTTGCTATCTTTGGAGCCATGCCAAATGTTACATTACACTATACGTCCAAAAGTATGTGGCCACCTGACCTTCAGCTTCAGCTGGAAGCACAAAATTGTACAAAATGTCTTTTTGTATGCTGTAACATTACAATTTCCCTTCATTGAAACTAAGAGGCCCAAACTTGTTTCAGCATGACGATATTCTCGTGCCAAAGCAATGTCTAACGAAGACATGTTGTGCCAAGGTTGGACTGCAAGAACTCGAATGGCCCTGACCTCAACCCCACTGAACACTTTTGAGATAAACTAGAACATCTGCACCCCAGGCCTCCTCACCCAACATCAGTACATTTTATAACTAATGCTGTTCAGGCTGAATAAACAACTCCCCACAACATCTGGAATGTGGAAAGCCTTCCCAGGAAAATGTACAAAGGCTGGACTAAGTCTGAAAAGGGGTGTTCGCATAAATCACATATGGGTGTGAAGTTTGGGTGTCAAACTTTTGCCCATATAGTGTATATTCATAGATGCCCTATAATAAACTGCAGCTTAGAATTCAGTTTACCTAGAACATAAGCACTAGATTCAAAACGATGACAAATTTGCTGGGAAAGTTATTTTTTACATGAAAACAAGGATCTATTTTTGCTTAATATTTGTTAAATAAAATTGGGACTCCTGTCAATAACTATAACTAGCATCGCTCACTTGTTACAATTTCACTTAAAGAACAAACTACTTTTGATAAGCAAGAATTACTTATTAAAAAAAAAACAGGTTCTGGTTCAGAAATAAAGTGGCATTAACTTAAGAATACATTTCAGCGATAAGCCTTTATAAATTTCAACAATGAGAAAAACTTTATAAAACTTTTTATTGTATGTAGTGCTTTAAAAACAGGACAGGAACACATGGCAATAGTTGTCTCAGCTAGAGAATAGAAAAATATTAAAATGTTCTTTCCATTGGATTCCTGGTAGAAAGTGGTTACCTACATGGCTGTGCCTCTTGCTGGCTCCTGCAAACTCCACCTCCCCAAAAGCATCTGTGGGAGACTCTGACGTGTGCTGAGAACGTTCCCAGTGACTGACAATAGCCGAACTAAAGTAATCACTTAGTGTGACTGAAGCATGGCTGTCTCTTGGACTCCCACACTGACACAGGCGACCATTGCTGCAAGAGGACAGACATTGTAATATTATCTCAGTTAACATATCACCAGCAAGATTATCATCCCATGCTGACACCTTCAGGACTTTAACATGTTACCCGCACCTGGTGGAGGCAGCAGCACTGTGTTTCTGAGCTCCGTCCAACCGCAACACCCCGCTACACAAATACTGAGCTCCGACTACAGACAGCTGCCGCTGAAGCTGTTCCGTTAATAATCACAAAAAAACCTGCAGTAATGCATTGTACAGTACACCGATACACAAGGTAACTCTGAGTTGCGAGAGAGAGTGAGGCATCGCACGAGGCGACTGATCCAGTCAGTCATCGCCCACGTACTTCCGGGTGTCGGCCGTGTACTTCCAGGCGTCATTTGAACGTCTGCGTACATCATGCGCTGTTACGGTGGCCTGCCTGCCATGTCTGCCCACGAATTTTAAATATTCTTTTTAATATTTTACAATTTTTAGCAGATCACCATCGTCATCGTAACTTTGAAAAATCATAAGTCGGGCCACTGTAACTCGGGGAGCACCTGTATTTCAAGATGTCAAATGTTCATCCATTAACCTTGGTTTCGTTTGATGCAAGTAGCTTTGTAAACGTAACTTAACATTAAAGCTGGGATCATGTCCTCTCCTTTCTAATTATAAATAATGGCAAAAGTCATTCAGTTAATTTAATTTAATTAAATTCAGTTTTATTTGTATAGTGCTTTTAACAATGGGCATGGTCACAAAGCAGCTTTACCGAGTTATATCTATTCCTGGTATAAATTTTAAAGATATGAATTTATAAATTTCTCCATATAGAGCGAGCCAGGGGTCACAACGGTAAGTGAAAACCCCCTGAGAAGAAAATGATAGTGTGATTGTATACAACTTTCATAACTGTGATTCTGGCTTGTGTGCAAAACTGTTCGGGCTGAAAGTTATCATGGCAATTGTAAGCCTACGCTATCATAACAAAACAGTGTATATGAACAACAGTCCAGCAGAAGGGAAATGAGTACTCCAACCAGGAGTAAGGCATCAGGACAGATCAGGCAGGTCTAATGTCCTTGCACAATAATTTTGCCATGTTGTAGACAAGAACAGTCCAGATGCAGAAGAAAGGAAAACATACCTAAATTATAGTAAGTCAAAATCAACAGGAAAAGAATATGCCATGACCCTCTCACTGGCTAGAAAGTGAGCATTAATTTTATAAAACCGAACAGCTCAGAAAACATTGTTACATGAACACAGGGACTTGTTGGGTAGATGCTTCACACTACCTAAGGCTTATAATACACAGATTTGTTTTTAAATGTATGACTATTAAACAAAGAAAAACATATGTATGTGGTGAAGGATTTTTGTAAAGAGACATTAATTGGAGGAGCTTACTTTGTAAAGTGTCCCAGCATGGGAAAATCATCAGGACAGAAAAAGTTCTGCTTTCAGTTCTTGGTAAAATGCCAAGTGGTGTTTTTTTTGTCTTGTCAGATGTCATGAGGGAATCAGCTGTTGCTGGATATTAAAAAAAAAAAGTCTACACACCCCTGTTCAAATTGCAGGAAAGATTTTAACTAAAATAAATAAATGTCAGGTCTTGACCCATATTTAATGTCATTCGCAGCCAACAGAATTCAAGGGAAAATCAGAAATGTTTTAGAATAAAAAAAAAAAAAAAAAAAAGAAAGAAATCGATTTGGAACAACCTGGTTACATAAGCGTCCACACCCTTATATGACTGAGCATGTGAGCATGCTCAGAATTAACCAAATGCATTCAAATTCATGTTCTAAAACCATTATCATATGCCCGTCATCAGTAAAATGATTGATTAACCTTAACTAAAGATCAGCACTTTTTGTAGGATTTTCTTGACATATGGGTTTATCTGACTGCTGGTCTGCAAAAGAGCTTTACAAAATTTGTACGGGACCTTACTGCTGAAACATTTCAATCAGGAGAGGAATACAAAAGAATTTCCCAAACATTAGATGTACCACTGAACACTCTGAAGGCCATCATCAACAATTGGAGAAGATATGGCACCATAGTGCCATTACCAAGGACAGGACATCCCTCTAAAATTGACCAAAGGAGACTCACTTTCTGCATGTGACAACAATCTCTGATATTCTTCAAGTCTGGGCTATGGGGTAGGGTGGCTAGGTGGGACCCTTTCCCACAAGAAAAAGCATTCAAGCCCACCTAAATAACCCCAAATCTTGTTGTAAAATGTATTATAGTCTGAAGAGACCAAGGTAGAACATTTCGGACAAAAAAAAAAAAAAAAAAAGTAATTATGTTTGGTGCACAGTGAAGCATGGTGCTGCCATCTATATGCTATGGGCTGCTTATAGTTAACCGAGACTGGGATTTATGGGTAAATCATTGATAGCTTCAAATAGCAATCCACCTTGGCACCAAACCTGTAGGTCTCTGTTCGACAGCTGAAGATGAAGAAAGATTTGATCTTCCAGCACAACAATGACCTATAGCACAAATGAACGGCTTCAGAAGATGATCATCATGTTTTGCAATAGCTCGGTCAAAGACCAGATATAAAGTGCGCTGAAAACCTGTGGAAGGACTTGAAAAGGGCTCTGCACCGGAAATCCCACTGCAATTCAATAGATATGGAGCATTTTTGCAAGAAAGAGTGCGATAAATGTGTGGTAGACTCTTACCCAAAAAGACTGAGTGCTACATTAGAAGCGAAAGATTTTTTTTAAAAAACAAAGCATTAGTTATGCAACCAGGTTGTTTGAAGCTTTTCCTTTTACTATTTTCCCCTTAAATAACTGCATTTCTAATTTGAATTTTGTTGGTTGCTACATCACATTGAATGTAAAAAATAATAAATAAATAAATAAATAAAAAGACAGTCATTTTTACATCATAAAAATCTTGTTGTTTTTTTTTTTTTTTTAAAGTTTTATATTTTATATCCAACAGTATAACAGAAGATACAGCGATAACAGGAGCTAACTTGTCTCATGGACCATCTAAAACATTCCTGTCTACAGCAGGGCACCATGCCCATACACACTCTTACACTCATTCACACTTCGGGGCAATTTAGAGCAGCCAGTCCACCAGGGACCCCGCAGCTGTGAGGTGACATTACCACTGTGCCTCATACAGTTTATAAACACATGGGAAAAAAACCTGGATCCTCTATTGCAGTTATACAAATTATTTAGCTCAATAGACCAGAGACCAGATATGGGGCTTGCGACGTTAGGTCTGAAAGAGGTGGTTTTTTTTTTTTTTAAAGACATATTTAATTTGATTTTCTTTTTCTTGTCTGATGACCAAACTGATGAAGAAAAAAAAAATCATGACAACAACAGAATACAGCTGCGAAACAAATCCAAACGGGACAGAACCTCACAGGAAAAGCTGGAAGGAAAAGGCAGGAATGACTCATTATTCCAGCCAACAAGACCAGACAAAATCATTGGGTCTGTTTTAAGATATTATGTCTAAGCACGGCAGCATTGGATAAGCCAGCACAGGAAGCACACGGTGTAGCATTCAAATTGGGGCACAAGTGTACCTATATGAACGTGGGTGTAACCCAAGCTATGAGAACACCAAGGTCTGGAATGCTGTGGTTCATTTTTGTTTTCCAGTCGTTGGCTTTTCAGATTAAGTTAGGCTGCAGGGTCCTCAGTCGGCTACAAATAAAAATAAATAAATAAATAAATAAAAACTACATTACGTTGTAGTTCTGTATAATGTTACTCATTGATAACATACTACAACAGGTAACTTGGGTTGTTTTTTAAACCAAAATATTTAACTAAAAAAAACTTGGAACAGTCGGTTCGTTCGAGTCAGAAAAGTTTAAGGATGGATATCATACGAGAGATTAGAAATACCACTACACGTTCTACACTGCAAAATATTATCAATTGCATCATTCTGTAGGGTGGACCTCACTGAAACTTTGCTTTAGCATGCATTTATATTCATTCATTAATTCATCTTCATTAACCACTTAATGCTGATGAGGGTTACAGTGCCTATGCTGGGAACACACCCGGATGATGCCAGAAGGGGAGACATCACCCTGGTGATGGCAATTAATGCCAGTCCATCATGGGGTAGCATGCACACATTCACTCACACACTCATACCTACAGTAGGGGCAATATATCTTAGCTAATTCACCTACCTGAATGTTTTTAGGAGGTGGAAGGAAAGCAGTGAACCCAGAAGAAACCCATTCTAAGCTCGGTTTCAAACCTTGGACGGATGTGAAGCAGTAACGATACCTACTGCCACACTGTGTCCTCAGTGCACATTTCCTTTGTGAAACAATAAACTATTACTACTATGGACTAATATATTCCACATAATTATGATGCACGTAGACAGTGGGTTCAGAAAGTAATCAGACCCCTTTGCTTTTTGCACACGTTATTTATTCATAGATTTAATTTAGAATGGATTCGATCACATTTTTGCCCATTAATCCACACATCATCATTCATAATGACAAGGTAAAAAGGAGATTTTTTTTTTTTTTTTTAATTTTCTTGGAAATTTATTCAAAATCAAAAACTGAAATCTCATTTAGTTAATTATTTAAAAAAAACATACCTTAGCTAAAGCACTGAGCTCAGATGCATCCTATTTGCTTGATTATCGAGATGTCTCTGGAATTTAAGTGGGGTTTATTAGACGTGATTAAAAAGGCACACACCTGTATACAGCGGACCCTCGGCTCGCGAATGCATTGGATGGCACACAAATGGACGTATGAACTAAATTCCCGAACAGATTTTGTACCGACCGACAAACAAATCCTTGACTGACGTACAAGAAGCCAACCCAAGCTTCACGGCACAAACTTTATGTTCCGCTTAAGCACTCGTGGTGTGAACGTGTTCAGTGCATTTTTTCGTTGGGTTTCTCTGTATTTTTGTTCTATAACTGTCATTATGGGTCTCAAGAAAGTGGAAATGTAGGGACAGTAAGAAGCGTAAGTGTAGTTGAAATAAAGAAAAAAAAAAAAAAAAAAAACGAGAACTGCCACCATATCCCTCCGCCACCGTCTACCTACGCCAGCAACTACGTCTCCACCGCAAAGGTTACGTGCCTTAAAATCATCTGTTTATTTCATTTAGGTTTATTTTTCTATCATTAACATTATTTTAATTTTATTCTATGTTTTATTGCCACACATAAACAAATAATACACTTTTAAAAAGAATGTTTTGAGGCCTGAAACACATTGTATTTACATTCATTTCAATGGGGAAACATTGATTCCGGGTCGCGAACAAATTGGGTCGCGAACAGAGTCTCGGAATGAATTCAGTTCGTGAGCCGAGGGTCCACTGTACTGATTTTCTGGTGTCCCTGGGATCACTGTCCTGCTGCATGACCCAATTTTGGCCCTGTTTAAGCTGCTGGACAGATTACCTCACATTCTTCTCAAGTATATTCTGGTATAAAGTGGAGATCATCACTGTCTTAATCTTAATGACTGTAGGTTTCTCAGGGCCTGTGGCTGCAAAACAAGCCCTGATCATCAGCACTCCACCACCATGTGCCATCATGACAGTTGGTCTGAGATGTTTGTTGTGATACACTGTGTTTGGTTTTGCCAAATATGGCACTGTGCATGATGCGCAAACATTTCCACCTTGGTCTTATAAGTCCAAAAAATAATGATCCAGAACTTTTATGGTTAGTACAAATGCAATTTTGAAAACCCTAAACAATGCTGCCATTTCCATTTTTGGAGAGAAGGGGCTTTTCCATAGCCAGCCTTCCATGAAAGTCATACTTGTTCAATCTTTACCTGATTGTCCCGTCATAAACAAACATTTATTGTGCTTACAGAAGCCTGTAGGTTAGATGGTGCAGCTTTTGGGTTATTCGTTATATCTTTTAATTTTTTTGTGCCTTATAACCCCAACAATCGTTTCTCTGAGGTCATGGCTGATGTCCTTTCTTCTTGGCATGATGTAGACACACTCATGAGTGCTCCCGAACACCAGCCTGCCAAAAGGTCTGCTTTTTCAGAGGTACTCGCATTTCTTGATGATTAACTAATCTTAACCCCTAGCTGCTAATTACTATTAATGATCGATTTAAAGACTGTGGAAGTAGGAAGGGTGTACTTATTTTTTCCAGTTTGTTTTCTGAATGGCAGTTTACATTTGGGGGAAAAATACACTCTGAAATCTGCTTTTTTTTTTTTTTTTTTTGACAACTGGGCTTGTTTGTTTATAGAAGTTGATGAAGCTCACACAATTGTTATTTAGGCCCTAATAAATAAAAACATGTGACTGAAGTGATCGAAGGAATAATTATTATATTTTATAAGTAAAGCCATAAAATATGATCAAATAATGCACATATATTTATAATATAAGCATGTTCAAGATACCGGGACAGTAAGTGGTGCAAAAAGTGACATTATATACTGGATGAAAGTCATAAAAATGGTTTTCGGTCAGTTTTGAGAAAGGGGGGAAAAAAACATGCTGCATGCTTAACTTCACATGTATCTAACTGATGCATGTTGTTGTGTTATTGAAAATCTTAGAAAATATGGAGATAAAAAATGTTTGAGAAACATGACAAAGAGCTCAAGGTGTTGACTTGGCCTTCAAATTCCCCAAATCTCAATACCATCGAATATCTGTGATAGGGCTGTGTTTAAAATATCGATTTGGCAAAATATCGTTTATGACTCGTGGCCGACATAAATATTGATTCAAAGACTGCTATATCGATACACACAAATGCACAGCAGCACATGATTAACACAGCACGGTATTTTTGTTTTTGACCAAAAATTGGAAAACAGATTAGACAGTATACATACTGCAATTCTGACTGTGGTTTTAATGTTAAATAAAGTTCTGTGTTATGAGCAAAGCTTTTGATCTTACAAAGCTTGAAATGCAGATGCTCCCCTAGTTACGATGGCCCGACTTACGTTTTTTCAAATTGTAAAATATTTCGAAAATATTTAAGATTCACAAGCAAGCATCGCAGGCAAGCATCGCAGGCAGGCCAGCGTAACAGCATATGAGGAACGATACGTTTGGATGATGCACGCATGTACACATCTCTCGCCTTGCGTGATGCCTCACTCTCTCCTGTAACTCAAGGAGTTAACTTGTGTATCAGTACTGTGTACTGTACAGTGCATTACCGTTTGTTTTTTTGTGTGCTTCAAGAGCTAATTTTAATTCAAAAGCATGTCTTCTAAATGCCCATCATGTCTCTTACAGGAAAAGACTCCTGGGTAGGCTAGGCTAAGCTGGACAAAGCGGTGATTCAACATACAATATTTTCCACTTACGATGGGGATATTGAAACGCATCTCCATTGTAACCTGAGGACTACCTATAAATGTTATTAATGTGTGTTATGGCTTCTGTAAATGTATACATACTAAAGGTCTGTTTAGGAGTGTATTATATTTTGTGAATGTATATCAATTTGTGATGCATATCAAATCGGGATATGCATCAGGATATGTATCGTATCCTGGGGTTTGTATTGGGATATGTATTGTATGGGGAAATCTTTGGCCAATACCCAGCCCTAATCTGTGGGATGTGCTGGACCAACAAGTCCAGTCCATGAAGGCTTCACCTTGCGAGTTACAGGACTTAAAGGATCTGCCACTAATGTCTTTCTGTCAGATTCCACAGCAGACCTTCAGAGGACTTGTGAAGTCCATGCCTCGACACATCAGAGCTGTTTTGGCAACACAAAGGGGACCTGCACAATCTTAGTCAGGGGCTTTTAACATTCTGGCTGATCAAGGTAAGGCCAATAAGAATTCCCCCTATACAGTAGAACCTCTGGTCACGAACGCTTCTAAACACGAAGAAATCAGTTCCTGGCCAAAAAATTTGCCAAAATTTTGCACCTGGTCACGACCACATAATCGGGTGCTGAACAAACACAGCCCGGCCAATTTCCCCTTCCGCTTCGTACGCGCCAATGTTTTCCCATTTTCTGTTTGCGTGTTGTGCAATTGCGTATTCCGTACCTAACAAAGACGTACGTATCCCTTTAATCGGTCTCGGTCAGACATGCGTTCATTATACAATAATCCACCTCCTCTCCCCCTCTCTCCTCCTCTCTCATCTCCCTCACGCCAGCCACGAGTCTTTTTAAAGGTGCAGGTTATTTTGTTTTATGGATTTTTACTTTATATTTTGCACTAATCATTTTTATATTAATATTTGTGGGCTGTGAAACGAATGATCTGCGTTTCCATTATTTCTCATGGGGAAACCCACTTTGATATACAAGTGCCTTGGATTACAAGCACGTCTCCGGAACAAATTACATTCGCAATCCAAGGTTCCACTGTATTTACATACACTCAGTAGGGTCAGGAACGGACTAATCGTATCCACATACAATCCAATGGGGGGTCATGACCAGAGGTACCACTGTACAGTTAATCCTCTCATCTACGGACACCACATTAACGGATATTGGATGCAACGGACAACATCCACTAGTCTGAATATATAATCCAATAGCCAGAATGTCCGGTACGAAAGATTAAAAATCCCAGGCGTTGCAAACTGAGTCCAGTACTTCAGCAATTGTCCGCTAGGTGGCAGTGGCGTGCGTGCTACTAGTTGTTTACAAGCGTCGGTTGAGCTGAGGTCTTTGTGAAGCTAGACTGTTTTTCCAGCAATTATTTGGTGTTTTTCTGCCCAGTGCCATCATTATGCCACCCAAAGATAAATCTAGTGGTAAAAGAAAGCGTCTCAATCTTAGTTTTGGTCAGAAATTAGAGCTCATTAAGAAATCTAGTGTATCTGTCTCCTGTGTTTGAGGAGTACAGTGTGAACACACATAAGAGAAATGACATTTACAATTGTTCAGCAATCGTTCGCTAGGCAACCGTGGCTCGAGCGTCGGTTGAGCTGTCGTCGTTGTGAAGCTCTACTGTTTTTTCGCCGATTATCTAGTGTTTTTCACCTCATTACATTACATTACTATCATTTGGCAGACGCCCTTATCCAGAGCGACTTACATTTTTTTTTATCTCATTCATACAGCTGAGCATTTTTTTTTAGGTTAAGGGCCCAACAGTGGCAGCTTGGCGATGCTTGGATTTGAACTCCCGATCAGTAGCCCAACGTCTTAACCCCCTGAGCTATTCATGTTGGTCGTTATGCTGCTTGTCGTGTGTACAGTACTTGTGGGAGCACTTTTGTGGACCTTAGTGGTGTTTTTCCTTGGATTTCACATCATCGGACTATTCAAGTCAACCAACCCCCTCCCATTAGTAGTGATGGGTCGTTCTTGAACGATTCGTTCATTTTGAACGAATCTTTAATGTGACTCGGGAAGAACGAGTCGT